>MCFG01000138.1:0-10000 GCA_002104895.1 Anaeromyces robustus | reverse complement strand
AAGACAAAATAAAATTAAATAATTAAATTAAGCGAAATCAAAAGGAAAAAAAAATAAAATTATATAAATAGAAAAAGTAAAAACTATAAAATATTTATATAAAACATATTAATAAAATAAATATCAAATTGTGAGTAATTAAAGTAATTAATTAACAAAAATTATGACATAATAAAATGTTAAATAATAAATTAGTTTAATTATATTTTATTAAATGAAACTTTTTTTTTTTCATTTTTTAAATATATGTTATATAATAAAGAATTATTTTATAAATATAGAATATTATATAATATTATATTAAAATTTAATTTTTTTTTTATAAGATCATTATAAACTTTATATAATTAAACTTTAAATTTTTGTTTGGGGGATTATTTGGAATAATAATAATAATAATAATAAAATAAAAAAAAATACAAAAAAATAAAAAAAGTTAAGAAAAATTAAAATAAAAATAAAAATAAAAATAAAATGAAAATTAAATAAAAAGAAATAATAAAATAATAAAAAGAATAAAGCAAATAAAAATTATAAAAATAATAAAATAGTAAGAATAACGAATATAATAATAACAATAGTACTAACAATAACAGTAATAATAACAATAATAATAACGATTATATAAGTATAATAATAATAATAATATAAAAATATTAATTAACTATTTTTTATATAATAGGTATTGAATAAACGAATATTTAAACAACAATATATACTGATTATATACATTAAGGATAATATAAATAATATTTTAAGAAATAAAATAATAATTAAAGTAATCATAATCAACAATAACAATAATTAAAAGAGTTAAAATAATTAATTAATAAAACAAAACAAACCGGAAAAATAAAAATAAAATAATTTAATTTAATATAAATAAAATAATAATAATAATAATAATAATATAATAATTCAACATGACGGATATTAAAGAAATCACTACAACTGTTCTTGGAGATGATGATGATACTCCAGTTGCTTCAATTATTGATGGAAAAGAAGAAGAAGAAGAAGAAGAAGAAGAAATTGAAGATACTACTTTATTAAATGAAATAAAAAGAGCTGGTTTCAGTATTGGTTTTTCAGAAGATAGAAATAAACGTTGTAGAAGAACTATGGAGGTATTATATTATTTTTTTTTTTAATAATTGGATAATCCATCTATCATAATAATATAGAAAAATTATTTTTAATTATAAAAAATATTTAAATTAATATTAACAATTTTATTTATATATTATTTTAATTTTATATAATAAATAATAATAATAATAATAATCAACTCATTTTCATAATATGAATTTAATATAAATAATTAAACAAATAAATGAATAAATATGTAAATATATAAATATACAAAAAATAAATACACACTCATATATATACATATAAAAGGATGCCCATGCATACTTTTACAATTTTAATGATGTAGAGGGACAAGGATATTTTGCTATATTTGATGGACATGCTGGAAAACAAGCAGCAGAATGGTGTGGAGCTCAATTACATGAAGTATGGAATTTCATATAATTTAAAATAAATATAAATATTTTTATTTATTTATTATTGTTATATTATTATTATTATTATTATTATTGTATTATTATTATATTATTAGTATTAGTTTTAGTATTTGTATTATTATTATTATTCATTATTATTATTATTATTATTATTATTATTATTATTATTACCTATTATTATTATTCATTATTATTATTATTATTATTATTATTACCTATTATTATTATTCATTATTATTATTATTGTTGTTGTTGTTGTTGTTGTTATTATTATTATTATTATTATTATTATTATTATTATTATTATTATTATTATGTCATTTTTATTATATTTATTTATTACATATTATATATATATTTAATACTAATTTTTATAATAATATTTATAATATTCATACATAATAAATATAAAATAAAATAATATTATAATTATAAAAAAAAAAAAGAATTTGATTGAAATTTTTAAAGAATCTCCAAATATGCCAATTCAAGAGTCCTTAAATAAAGCATTTTTAAAGACCGATTCACAACTTAATGAAAAAAGAGGTATACCTTCTGGTTGTACAGCAATTGTTGTTTTAGTTAGAAAAGAAAAAGTTAAAGATGAAAATGATAATGAAGTTGAAAAGGTTAATATTAATAATTATTCTTTATTTATTAATAATAATACTGATATAAAATATAAAAAATAATAATAAATTGATTATTAGAATAGATTTATATCAATTAATGAATTTTAATATTAATTATTTAACAAAATTAATAAATGTTTTAATATTTATATAAACGTATTATTAAAAAAAATTTTTTTTTATTATAACTTAATATAGAGAGTATTATATTCTGCAAATGTAGGTGATGCTAGAGCTGTATTAAGGTAAATTTTTTAAAAAAAAAAAAAAAAAAAAAAAAAATATATATATATATATATAGCAATTATTATATTATTATTATTATTATTATTATTATTATTATTATTATTATTATTATTATTATTTTTTGTTACATTAAATATATAAAGTATATTAGTAATTCAATATTACTGATTAAATTAAAATAATTATGACATTTTTATAATTAATATTAAAATTTATATTTATATATTTATATATATATATAGTCGTGATGGACGTGCTCTTAGATTATCTTGTGATCATAAAGGTTCAAATCTAGAAGAAGTACAAAGAATTACAGATGCTGGTGGATTTGTTTTAAATGCTAGAGTTAATGGTATGTATATGAATGATATTTAAATAATTAAAAAAAATTTGTAATAATAATAATAATAATAATAATAATTATTATTTTACGAATATTAAATAATAAATAATTAATAGGTGTACTTGCCGTAACGAGATCTCTTGGTGATTATTCTATGAAAGAATGGGTAATAGGTAATCCATATACTACAAGAGTTGTACTCGATGATAAAGATAACTTTTTAATTTTAGCATGTGATGGTGTAAGTAATCAGTTTTATAATTAATAATGTATATGTTAATATTATTGTTATTTTTAATTATTATTATTATTATTATTATTATTATTATTATTATTATTATTATTATTATTATTATTATTATTATTATTATTATTATTATTATTATTAAATACTTATTTATAATTTTATATATCATTTTAATCTATTTTAATATATATTATTATATATAAATAATTAAAATAAATAAATCAATATTTAATATATATACCCAAATACTATTTTTGTTATAAAATATAAAATATTAAATTTAATAACAAAATGAAATAAAGATATGGGATGTTTGTTCAGATGATGAAGCAGTAGAATTAATAGAAAATGTTACAGATCCACAAGAAGCAAGTGAAGTTCTATTAAGACATGCATTAGATAATTTTAGTACGGATAATTTAAGTGTATTAATTGTTCGTTTCCACAATTAAAAATAACGATATTATCTTTAAAAAAAAAAAAATCTTTCAAAATTTTGTAAAAAAAAAAAAAATAAAATAAAACAAAAAAATTCATAATAGAATTTTATAAATTAAAAGATAATTAAAAATAATAATAATAATATCAAATACAATAAACAAAAAACAAAAACAAAAACAAATAAATCATAGCAACGGTTAAAAATATTATTTAAAAAAAAAAAAAAAAAAAATAGCATAAGCATACACTGAATAATAATTACAGTATTCTCCTTTCTTCGATAACTTTTTTTTTAATATATTCTTTATTTTTATATTATATATTATAAAATATTAATATTAAAAATAGCATATATATAATATATTATATATTTAAAAAAAAAAAAAAAAAAAAAAAAAAGAATAATTAACCTACCTATATATGTACAAATAAAAAAGTAAAAAAAAAAAAAAAAATTAAATATTATTATTTTATATCATTTTATGATTTATAATTAACAAATATAAAAAAAAATAATAATAATGATAATAATTTAATATGTAATACTAATAATGATTATAAAATATTATATATATTATTTTTAATTATTTATATTATTTATAATTATTTATAATTTATTTATATTATTTATATTAATCAAAATATTTATAAATATAAAAAAAAAAAGTCAAAATAAAAATATAAAAGTAATAATAATATAAAATAATAAATTAACTAAAAAATAATAATAATAAAAATTAAAACTAAAATAAAATAATAATATAAAATAAAAATAATAATAATAATATAATAATAAAAATAATAATAATTAGTAATAGTATTAAATATAATAATAATATTTATTAATTATAGTAAAAAACAAAAAAAATAATAATAATAATAATAATAATAATAATAATAAAATTCACTCTATAAAATATTTATTATTAAAAATTATATAATTTATAAACATATGTAAAAAATATGAAGATATTTATATTTTTTGGTTTTTTTTATCTCTTTTTTTTTTTTTTATTATTAATATTATTATATTATAAATTATATTGCCTGTAATATTATCAAAAAAGTTTTTTTATTTTTTTTTTTTTTAGGAATATAGATGGTGTGTTAGATATTTTATATAGGATATTTTATAATGTGTAAGTGATTTCTACAAAGTGTATATCAATTATATCAATTATATCAATTGATATAATTGATATAGATAAAACATTCATTTATGGATACTTCTTTATTTATTATAATAAGTAAAAGTTATTTTATTTTTTATGTTTTTTTTTTTTTTTTTTTTTTTTTTTTTGATTTAATTAATTAAATATACTTAAAACTAAAAAGAAAAAAAAAAAAAAAGAAAGAAAAGGTTACATTTTAATAGAAAAATAACTTTTAAAAGTAAAAATATATATACAATCTAAATTATTCATCAACCAAAACATACGTTATTGACTTCAAATATTAAAATCAAATATTAAACTATCATATATATAAATGAAATTTTCTTAAAACGAGAAAATAAATTTTTTAAATGTTTTTTTTTTTTTTTTTAAATTTTCTGTAAATTTTTTTATATAATATTATAATATAACAATAAATTTTAAAATTTCCAAAAATATTAAAACAATTCTATAAATCATTGTTTTTATTATGTAATAACATATAAATTAATAACAAAAATTGTTATCTTTTTTATTAAAATAATATATAATAGATATTTTTTTATTTAATAAATTGTAAATTCTAACCCTTTTTAATTATTCATTATATATTTTAAAGAAAATGTTTAATAAATGTCCAACATTTTCTTTTACTAATATAATATAAAGAAAAGAAAATCACTATTATTTATGTTTACTTTTTTATTTATTATTATTATTTCTTTTTTTTATATTTTTATGATATTTAAAAAATATGATAAATATTTAATATGAAAAAAAAAAATTATAAAAATATGATAAATATTCAATATGAAAATAAAATATTTTTTTTTTGATGTTTTTAACTATTAAAATATTAATATGTTTGTATTGCTATCTTTCTTTTAGAAAAGTTTTTTCATATTTAACTTATATATTTGTTCATTTATACTTTTATACTAATTTATATCTTGTTATTATTATATTTATATATTAAGATATTTATATATGGTTTTAAAGTTCTAAAATAAATATTTTATACATCATTGTTCATTATTTGTATAATAAATAATTGTATGAATAAAACGATAAAAAATAATAATTATTCTTTTTTTTTTTCTTTTCGATAATTTCATTTAAAATATTATAGGCCGGTTAATTCTATTCTTGTAATATTTTTCACCTTTCTTTTTATATTAATCAAATTAAATTTATATATAATTAATTTTTATATTATATTATTGAAGTAATGTACTATTTATAATATTATTATATTAATTAATAATTGTATATAATAAATAATGGTTTTTTTTTTAACTTTTTAATAGTTTAAAAAATAATAATATGTAATAATATTTTAATTATAAAATATTATTTCGTAATATTAAATTTCCTTTTTATTAATGATATTATTAGAAGTAATTACTTATAATTTTCTTTAAAACTATTATGTTTTTTTGCTATTTCTTGTTGTTAAAGTATATATATATATATATGCATTCTCTTTACATAGTGTTTAATATTGATATCCATTAGAAAGATGATCATTATGTACTTTTAACTTTTAACAATTATTTCAATTAAAATTTGTTTTTATATTTCTCTCAACTAATTTTTTAGTTAGTCAAGTAATATACAGAATTACAGAATATAATAATAATTAATAAATACAGTAAATTAAATATTATTATAAATGGATTTATTTATAAAAAAAGTGATAATAAAATAATTTATGTTTTTACAAAAGTATAAAAAAATCAATAAATAATTAAATATAATTATTAAAGAATAAAAGAATATTCTTTAAAATTTAAAAAAAAAAATAAAATCAAAGTATTGTTTTTAAAGTTTTTTTTTTTTTTTTTTTTTTTTTTTTTTTCAAAAATTAAAATATAAAGTTTTATTTTATATGTAACCATTATATTAATATTTTTTATTATAAAAGTTTTTTTGTTGTTGTCAATAATAAATTTTTTTATGTTTTATATATTTAATAAGAGAATATATTAAAAAAAAAAAAAAAAAACAGAAAAAAAAGAAAAATAATAAAGGTTAAAAGTTATTAATAGTGAAATTAATACTAATAAAATTTAATTTTTCGTTTAAAAAATATTCAAAATAGAATGCATTTCATTTTGAATTAAAAACAACAATTATTTAATTATTTAATTAACATCAAGTACCTTTTTTTTCTTTTATTTTTTTTTTAGTAAGAGTTGGGTTCTAAATTAATAGTAATTAAAAGAACGTCAATAATATTTATATTATCACAATTCTTTACAATTCCATTAGTTTCAAATCTTTTACTTATTAATTATTATTTTTTAATTCATAATATTATATGTATTTTACTGAAATATATATTAATAAAATCATATTTATCAATAAAATCATTTTCAAATTAAAGTAAAATTTATTATTTTTTTTTAAAAAAAATTATATAATAAAAAAATGAGAGTATATTAATTCAATATATTTATTCAAAAAAAAAAAAGACCAATTTTCGTCATTATTATCAAAAAAAAAAAAACTTTGTATAATATCTATGATAATTATAAAAATAAAATGATTTTATTTTTTTTTGAAATAATTTTTTTGAAATATATATATATGTTAAACAATTAACTGCTAAATATTTTTATAGTTTATGGATTATTATATAAATTTTAATTTTAAAGAAAGTTACTTGTGTATGATTATATGATTATCATTTTTATCATTTTTTTATTTTTATTATTTAATCGAAAAAAAGTTTTTATTTATTCATATTATTTTTATATAGTTTTATATTATATTTTTTTATTTAACTAATAAATATTAAATAAGTTAATATTTTAAGTCTTAAATTAAAATAAAAAAAAAATATATATATATATATATAAAATAAAGTTTATATTTTATATTTTTTAATTATTAAAAAACTGTGGATATTTTAAGAATTTTTTGATTTATATATATTTATATATATAAAATATTATGGGAGACCTTTTTTTAATATTAAATATTAATAGAAAAATAGAATTTTTTTTTTGAAATTTTGTAAGACTTTTTTTTTATATAAAATTTTAATTTAATTTATACAATTGATATATAAAGATATTTAGTTGAATAAAAATATATAATATATAGAATAAAATAATAAATTTATTTTAACAATAATAATAAAAATAATAATAAAGCAAAAAAGGAAAAAAAGAAAAAAGAACAAAAAAAAAAAAAAAAAAAAAAAAAAAAGAATTGTGTCTATATTTTGTAAATACAATAATGAATTATAAAAAATTTTTATTATTATTATCAAGTTTTATCATTTATATTGTCAATGGTATACCAACTAATCAAAATCAAAATAAAAATCAAAAATTTTCATTAAATAAAAAATCAATTGAAAATGAAGATAATTTAATATTAAAAGAAGAAGTTTATTATAAAGGTTTTCTTGAAGGTGATAAAGTTTTCTCAAATACCATCATTAATGATAATAATGAAAATACTTTCAATATAAAAATTTCAAGTGTAGATAATTCTGGGGACATTAATGATGATAACAATGATGATGATAATAATAATGATAATGATGATAATAATAATAGCAGTAATACCATACAAAATATTAAATATTCAGGTAATGGATTTATGGAGAGTTTAAGTAGTGTAGAATTATATATATATAAAAGACTTTTAACAAGTTCTAAAAAAACTTATCCAGATTTTTCTATTGTTTTATATCCTATAGAAGATGGATATAATGTAAATAATAAAAATTTTAAATCAAGTATGGTAACTGCTTTTATTAGTTTTTTATATGATCATACTGAATTTTGGTGGGTTTACAGTTATCATTATAATTGTGAATATAATGCTAAAACAGGAGATGTTCAAAAAGTAGAAATTGATTTATGTTGGTCTAATGATTTTTGTAAAAATTATAAAGTAAATGATATCAAAGTAATGAATGAAGCTTTAGAATCTAAAAAAATTGAAATTATTAATTCTATAGGAAATGTTGATCATAAAACTTCTTATCAAATTTTACGTAATATTCATGATAAATTAATTCATTCTGTAGATCTTATTACTGATCCAAAAGAAGAAGATATTTTTTCAACTACTATTTATGGTGTTCTTGTTAATGGTAAAGGTACAAGTGAAGGTATAGCTAAAACTTTTAGATGGTTTACAGAATATTATAATATAATTAATGTTTTAGCTGTTGGTTATGGATATCAATGGAATTTAGTTAAACTTAATGAAAAATGGTATGCTATTGATGTTACAGGTGATTATAAACGTTCAACAATTAATAAAGAAAATATAAATGAGGGTGGAAATGAAAATGAAAATGAAAATGAAAATAAAAATAAAAATAAAGATGGCGATGGTGGTAATGAGGATAAAGATGAAGAGATTATTAATAATACTATAACTGATAATATATCCTATGATCTTTTCTTAATTGGATCCAATTCTATTACTAATGGTGAAATAACAACTTATGAATTTGATTCATTATATAAAACAATTGATCGAGTAAAATCTACTTATAGTCTTACTAGTATTACTTATCCTACCTTAAACACAGAAGATTATTTTAAAGCAAATAATGTTTTAAAAACTGATATTTTTGAATCAACTATTCTTTCTATTTCTTCTAATTCAGCATATTCTAATGAAGTAAAAACTGATCCAACAAATGATCATATTACTACTCTTATATCTACTTTTACTACAACAGTTATTACGGTTATTCAAGGTAATTTAGATTTAAATGTTGTATCTGAACAAATAAAAGAACAACGCCAACAACAATGTAATTCTAATATTGATGTTAATAGTATCAATAATAATATTAATGTAAAAAATACCATGAAAACTAGTGATAATAATAATGAGAGTTCATTCGCATTAAAAACTATACAACCAAAACAATTTTTATATTTATTTTCATTTATCATAACATTATTTTTCTTATAATTAAAAATAATGTAAATATATTATAAAAAATAATGTAAAAAATAATGTAAAAAAAATTTTTTTTTCTTAATTTTTTAACAAATATTTTAGAACAAATACTATTTTTATATATTAGTTTTATTCATAACATTATTTTTATAATTATAAATGTATATAATGTATTTTATTTAGAGAGAAACAAAGAAAAGAAAAAAAAATTTTTTTTTCTTTTTTTTAGACTAAAGGAAGAGAATACACTTCCATGTTTTTTAATTTATTATGAATAGTTATTAATACATTTAGCTTTAGTACATAAATAAATAAATAAATAAATAAATAAATAAATAAAAAAAATAGATTAAAATAAAAAAATACTATCTAAAAAATCTATAAGTTTTATATAAAGAAAAATATAATAAATTTCTGAAATAATTATAATTTTTGTGTCGGGTATATACTATTCGGGATTTCACTCCTCC
>MCFG01000137.1:0-149901 GCA_002104895.1 Anaeromyces robustus | reverse complement strand
GTTTGTTTTTAGACTTATTGTAAAAATTATTGTTTTTATTAAAATTAGTATTTTTGTTCTTCTTTTCGGTATTCTGCGGACGGGAACTTGAATTTTTCTTCTTGTCAGTTCTATTTCCGGAGAACTGACTGATCTTTGCATTCATTTCTTGAGAAGACTCTAACAAGATACACTTTGTTATGATTTCTTCGAGCTTCTCAGGAAACTTTTCCATTTTGTTTATTTCATCCTTGTATTTAGGATGAAGACCTTTATAAAAGAATAAAGCTAAAGGTTCTTCAGGCCAAGCTAAATCAGCAGTTAACTTACGGAATTCATCAATATACTCATTGATTTTTCCGTAATTATGCTTTATATTGGCTAATTTAATCTTCTTTAGTTTCCTGTTAACGACATCAGGAAAGGCTCTTTTTAATTCTTCTAGAAGGGTCCATAAAGAGGATGGAATAGTACCAATAGGATATTTTGTTTGATACCAACTTCTTGCAGCTCCACGCAACCTAGACTGAACGAAGTTGATTTTTGCTTCTTCGGGCCATAACTTACAAGGATAAGTTTTGAATGTATCTCCGCAAAGTTGACAGAATAGTTCAATTTCGGAGATATCGCCGTAAAAAAGACCAGGTTCCGGTACCTGAGCAACAGTATAGGGAAAAGCTGTTCTCATGATAACGTCGTTGTCTACGTCAAACCTGGTAGTAGTAGAAGCGTTATCATCGAAAGTAGCTTGAGGAGCAGAAGTGGTAGCTACAGGAGTTGGTTGTTCGCTAGTAGAAGCCGTAGCACCAGGATAAAGTCTCTCTCTTTGTGTAAGTTCGCGCTTAAAGTAGAGAGTAGCCTTTTTCAGAGATTCTAAAGAGTTCATTATCTCATTATTAGCACGCTCGTAGGATTGAAATTGTTTCATTACCTCTTGATGGTAACATTGCAAATCATCCTTTGAGACGAAGCCTTGATTTACTCCAGACATAATATTTGAGCAAGCTTGGGAAGTCTCATTACTTAATTGTTCAAGCCCTTCAGCTAAGGAATTGCAGGCTTGTGAGGCTTCTATTCTTAATTGTTGAACTGAATCTTCTTGATTCATCTCCATTTCTTCGTCCGATTTAGCAGAATAACCCGTGTTTTTTCTTAAGGAGAACTTTGGCATTCCAAGGAAGTTACAAAACAGCAGGTAAGATTATTGTAAAGTTTTAGTTTGGTTTAAAGTTTAACTTGGTCGAAATGCTCAATAATCTAATACGTAGGGTGTTCACTAATATTAATTTTATTATAAGTTTTATTATAAATATAGTTTCTTTATTTAAATTTGTTTAATTATTTTATAATTATATTTTATTAGATTATTATTAGGTTAATAATCTTACAAAGAATGTAAGAATACATATTTCATCAATCTTTTATACATTTCATTGAACAATACAATAATATAAGTAAATTAATATTTATATTAATTATAGTAATATATATTAAAATAATATAAGATAAGAATATAATTTGTTAATAAAATAAAAGTATAATTTATATTCAACTGTATTATTAATAAAATTAATAATAATTAAATTGTATAAGGATTTGGGGCGCATAAACATGCTGAATAATAAATATTTAATAGATATAATGTGGCTTATATCTATAATCCATTCAAATCCTTAACAGTTTTATGTATAGATGATTCCGATTGTGAACATCTTTCTTCTTTTTTTAAAGGATACGGTCATGAGATAAAAACAGATTGTTGTAATGAACCAGGAATTGAATGTGAAGATGCTTATATAAAATCAATGTAATTATAATATATAAAGAATATTTAATAATAATGATAATAATAAGAACAAGAACAATAATAATAATAATAATAAATAAATAAATAATTTTATAAATAAAATAATGAAATAGCGATTTAACTCTTCAACCAGGAAAAATAGATTTTTCTAATTTTCCTACTTTTGAAAAACTCGAAAAGCTGTAAGTATTGATTTAATTATTTTTCAATTATATTTAGTTAATAAAAAAAACAAACAAACAAAAGTTATTGATATATTTTACAAAATAATAAAAACAGTTCCATTAAGGGTGATGTTTTTGGAGGAATTTTACAATTAGATGAATTATGTTTTGCTAAATTCTTGTAAGTATATATAATTATAATATGTGGAGAAAATTTATAAATATTATTATTTTAAATAAATATTGACGTAATAATAATAATAATTGTAATTGTGTCGTTTTAATTTAAAGGGATTTTTCTCATTCATCAATTAAAGAAGTGAGAGATAATGGTTTTTTGCATTTTTCTGAGATAGAAGAATTGTTAGTATTTATTTATTATATATATATATCTTAAATAAATAAAAAAATAAATTATAAATAAATTATAAATTATATATTAAATATATATATATTTTAAATTTTTATAGGAATTTAAGTGATAATTTACTTGAAACTTTTCCATATGCAGTAAACCCATATCTTCCTAAATCTTTGTAAAAATTTAAATTTAATTTTAATTATTTATATATATAATAAAAATTTTAATTATGAATATTTTTTATTAATATTATTGATATAATTATATATATTTATAAAAATACACTTTTTTTTTTTAAAAGAATTTTGGATAATAATAAGATATCTGGAACTCTTTATTCTGATGAATATCCATTTAGTTTTGAATCACCAAAAAAACTGTAATTATTATAATTTATTTAAATTATATATATATATTTTTGTTTTGTAATTAATTATTTATTAATATTTTATATTTTTTATTAGCTCTCTTAATAATAATAATTTCACTGGTGATTTTATTGTTCCAAGTGTTGTTCAGTACTTGTAAGTTTTTATTTTTTTTGGTTTTTATATTATTATTATTATTTTTTTTTAATTTCATTTTTTTATTTATTTTTATTTACATATTTGTTTATATATTAGAAATATCGAAAATAATCTTATAAGTCGTATAAAAACTGAAAATTATGGAATTGACTATAGTGAACTTAGAGAACTGTATGTACATTATTAATAATTAATATAAAAAAATATAAGGCTAATTTATAATTAACTATTATTTTTTATAATATATATAATTATAGTAATGCAACTAATAATAAATTTGATGACGATGTTTTTAAGCAATTAAAAAAGTTTAAAAATTTAGAAAAACTGTAATATATAATTATAGATATATTATAAATTGAATCTATAAAAAAAAAAATTCACATTATTAAATTAAAATAATTATAATTATTTTATAAAAATTATTATTGTTTATTTATATGATAAAAAGTACATTACGTGAAAATGGAAATATTTCTAATGTGACAGAATCTATTGGAAAACTTTCAGAATTAAAATATTTGTAAGAATTTAAATAAAATAAATATTTATTATATAATATATTATATATATATATATTTTATTAAAATTAAATATGTTTTTTTTTTTTTTTTTTTTTTTTTTTTTAAAACTTATTATTAAATATAGGGATTTAAGTAAAAATAATATAAAAGAATTACACAGTAATTTATTTATTTTAACTGAATTAAAAGATTTGTAAGTTAATTAATTATTTGATTAATAATTTATATTATCTTATTTTGTTTTTGCTCTGAATAATAAATTAATCGAATGTATAGTTAAAAATAAAAATGATATTAATTTTTCTTGCTTTTTTTTTTTTTTTTTTTTTTTTTTTTTTTTTTTTTTTTTTTTTTTTTTTTTTTTTTTTTTTTTTTTTTTTTTTTTTTTTTTAAAATAAAATATAGTAATATTTCTGATAATCCAAGTTTAAATGCAAAAATTATTAATTTTGCTGGTTCAGAAGCCATAGAAAATTGTAATTTTAATAACACAAAAATTTCATGTTATCAACCAAATACTTGTGCAAACATTAATGATAATTATGAAATCTGTAGTGATGAGGAAATAAAGAGTATAAAACAGTTACAAACTTTACATCCAAAAAGTTTTTTAAGGGTATTCATTAAAATTGGTGTATTTGTTATTTCAATTATTTTAATTATTGTTTTATGCTTTAGTATTGTATGTTGTTGTTGTTTGAAAAAGTGTTGTTGTAATAGCGTTAAAAAGAATAAGAATAAAAAAGTTATTCATTCTTCTCCAATGTATTCAGGCAATTTAGAAATGAATAATATTAATGATAACGACATTACTAACGCCACTACCACAAACACAATAAACACCACAAACGTAGCAAACGTCTCAAACGTCGCAAACATCGCAAACAATAATACTTATTATAATAATAACAATAATATTAATAATTTATCTCAAAATCCAAACAACACTTTGTTATATCCATCATTTTATATTAGTAATAATACACCAAGCGCTCCATCCATTGAAGTTGTTCCAAATACTCCTACTAGAGAAGATTTAAGACCATCATTATTTAATGGGGCAAACTATAGTTATTCTTATAATTATTCTTACAATAATAATAATAATAATGAAAATAAAAATAATAATGATAATAATATTAATAATATAAAGAATAATAAAAATGGAAACAATAATAGTGGTAGTAATTATGCATTACCAACATATGAAGAAGCAACCAGTCATTTACATAATTAAATGATTAATTATAATTTTATGTAATTTGATAAAAAGCAAGATATTATTAATAATTATTTATTATTATATTATCAATATCAAATATATTTATTATTATAAATAATCATTATAGTACGATATAAAAAAAGTATGTAAAAAAAAAAAAAGAACGAAGCATTTAAAAGAAAGAAAGAAAAAAAAATAAAAAGCAGATAATAAAATAATTTTTTTTTTGTGTAATGGAACATAATATATGTGTTATTAGTTAATTTATTATTTATTTATTATTATTTTTTTTTTAAAATATTATTTTATTTTTTATTTTTTATTTATTTTTATTTTTTTAATTTTTTTTATTTTATTTTATTTTTATTTTATTTTATTTTATTTTATTTTATTTTATTTTTTAATTTTTAATTTATATTTTTTATATTTATATTTTTATATTTTATTTTATTTTATTTTATTTTTTTTTTTAATTTTTAATTTATATTTTTTATATTTATATTTTTATATTTTATTTTATTTTATTTTATTTTATTTTTTTTTTTAATTTTTAATTTATATTTTTTATATTTATATTTTTATATTTTATTTTATTTTATTTTTTTTTTTTTTTTTTTACTTTTTATTCATTTATATCTTTAATTTTAAATATATAATATATATAAAGGGTAATAAATATATTCATATTGTTAATATTATTTATAATTTTCTACATAAAATTATCTATATATTTATGAAAATTTCATTCTTGTTTCACATTTTTAATTATATTATAAAAAGAAAATATTAATAACAAAAAGGAAAAAAACTGATATTTTTTCTGATTATCCTTTATTATTTTTTTTTTTAAGTTTTTTTTTTTTTTTTTTTTTTTTTTTTAAGTGTATTTATTTATGATTACGAGGTTTTTTTTCTTTTGTAAGAATATTTATTTATGATTACGAGGTATTTTTTTATTTGTAAGAATAAGTATAAGTATACATTTAAAAAATAAATTGTTATTTTTTTTTTTTTATGGTAGCCAAATTTTTAAGCATTAAATTTTTGAATGTCCTAAATTTAAACTTTGATTATTATATTGTTAATATCAATTAAGCCAATAACTCTAATATTATTAATAATTTTAATAATGACACATTTAATATCTTCAATTGATATTCTAGAAAAATATTAAATCTTTTTATATTTTAAATAAAGTTTAACTTTTTTTTTTATCATAAATTTCTCATTTTCAACTATTTATATAATAATAAAAGTTAATATTTTTTACTAAAATTTTATGTAAATTTTAATAATTTATTATCTGTATATAGTAGAAATAAATAAATAAATATGGAAAGATTAATAAATAAAAAATAATCAATAAAAAAAAATGCATTTTTTAATTATTATGTTTTTTTTTTCATATATTTTTACTATTATTATTTTTGTTAGATTATTCTTAAAATATTTAATAATAATAATTTATTACTATTGTTATAAGTTTTTTTATTATAAATAATATATTTTTAGCATGACTCATTTTTTTTTAAAAATATCATTATTTCCAAATATAGACAATAAATTATATTATAAATTTACAATTATGAATTTTTTTATTCATAATTGTAAAACTAATATGTAACAATAAGTAAGAATAATTGTTACAGAAATAAATTATAAATACTTATATATAAAAACTACTATTAAAACATTTCTAATTATTTTATTGAAAAGAATAAAATAAAATAATACATTATATATAAAAACTACTATTAAAGCATTTCTAATTATTTTATTTAAAAGAATAAAATAAAATAAATATATAAATGTATTAATAATCTTAGTATATAATTATTCACATTTTTTTTTAAAAATATTATATATTGAAATAAGTTTTTTTTTTACAATGATATTAACATATTGCATAACTATAAATCAATATTCTGCATAAATATAAAAGCCATTTCATTAATAAATTAAAAAAAAAAAAAAATTGCTACTAATAATAAAAAGTTTTTTTTTTTAACATTAGTTGTATGAATAAAAGAAAAAGTAAATGAATGAAAAAATAAATAATTAATAAATATAACTATTAATAAAAATAAGTAAATAAATATATAAGTAATTAATAAATAAAAGTAAATAATAATAATAATAATAATAATAATAATAATAATAATAATAATAAAAAATAATAATTAATTAGATTATTTATAATTATTAATTTAATTTTTTAATAAACACATTATAAATATTTAATAAATTGTAATCATTCTAGAATGGTTATATATTATTTGCCATGTTATAGTTTAATTTTTAATATAATTTATACATTATTAATATATTTTTTTTATAATAAGCCACATGAAATCTTTTAATGGTAATGCTAAGTTACTTCTTTTGAGTAACTTTTAAAAATTCTTATAGGGGTAATCATGGTAACACTATTAAATTTGTATTACCTAATAGATATAAAGAATTTTATAATCTTTTTTTTTTAAAAAATATGAAACAATATGATTAAAAATTTTCCATGATTTAAATTTAAAAAAATCCAAAAAAAAAAAAAAATTAAAAAAAATTTTTTTTTAAAATGTAAAGTTTTATTTAGTTTTAATTACTTTTATTATTATAATAAATTAGTTAATGCTGATATGAAATCATAGTATATTAATTAAGTTTTATATTTATATAAATTTGAAAAGATAAAAAAAAATAAATAAATAAAGATAAATAAATAAATAAATAAATAAAATAAAAAAAAAAGTATCATCAATATTAAAAAAGCATACATAATTTTAATCTTTAAGAAATATATGTATATGTATATGTATAATATCATTTATAATATAATAATTAATTATTATTTGTGAATATAAAAATTAATATTCTAAAATGTGTTTTATGTTTTTCCCATAATAAAGTTAAGAAAAATAATGAATATTAATTAATTAAGATTAATATGTTAATATTCCATAATAATTATTATATATTAAAAAAATATTATAAATTAATCTTTAATAATAATAATGATTAATATTTAATTTATAATATTTTATTATTATTATTATTATTATTGATAAAAAAATGTTCTCCTTAGAACAATAGAGGATAATTATTAATTTTTTAATTTATTATTTAATAATAAAATTTTTAACTTTATTTAATATATTTTTCTTGTTATATACCCTCTTTTTATACTATAATATATAGTAATGTAATACAATATATAATAATTCATTAAATTTTAAAGTTTTACAATGAATAGAAAAAACTTTTAAATATATATTATAATATATTAAAAACCCAATAAAAATAGTTAAAACATGATTAAAAGTAAAACTTTTGTTTTATACAAAATATTATGTTGAAAAAAAAGTTAATATTTTTCTTTAAAGTCTTTTTTAAAAAATAAAAAAAAACAAAAATAAAAACAAAAAACAAATTTAATAGCAAAAAAAAAAATATATATATATATAAATGTTATAATTAATTAAAAAGAATACTTTTAAACATAATATAAGAAAGTAATTAAAATATAATTAAATGATAATTAAAGCTATAAAAATATAAAATATTTCAAAAGTATTTTTGTATTTTTGAATGTTTATAAATAGAATTATTGAAGCTAAAATAATTTAATATATCTATATAATATATATAAGAATTATTTAAATTTCAACTTATATTTTAATTTTTCAGTTTTTAATAATATTCTTTTTTTGATATTAGTTTTGATTTTTATATATTTTTTTAAAAAATGCTCAAGAAATATATATCTATTTAAAATAAAAGGTAGAAGAAAAACATTAAATTAGAAAATTAAATTTTAATCAATTAATAATTAATATTATTATATTATTAAATCATTAAAAAAAAAAAATTATATAAATTATATAAATTTAATGAATTTTTAGAATTTCAAATTTCATTTAATATAAAATCTTTAATAATAATCAAAGTAAAATAAGAATTTATATATATATATATATTTAAAAAAAATTTTTTTATATATCATAACCTGTAAATAAATACAATATAAATACCAATATCAAATAATATAAAAAATGGATAGCCCTATAGAGTTTGTGACTCCTGATAAAAATGAGAATATAATAGTTAAAAAATGTGAATTCATAATGTTAATTGCTTCAAATACAATATATTTAGTTTTAATAGTAAAAGCAATATCACGTTATGTAGGTACTAAAGACAGAAAATTTTGGTTTTTACTTATAGCATCTTCCTTTGCGTTTGCAAATAATACGAATGATATATATTATAGGATTATGGCACCATTATATTCTACCTATAATTGTTCAAAACATTTTTTAAGGGTTTTTAAAGGTTCAGGATCATTAAATTGGATACCAGTTTCTTTATATCAGGTTTTAAGACTTTATCAAATTACTTATAATTATTATCAAAAATCTTGGCGTATTTTACTTTTAATTATATCTTTAACTTTAAGTGCTATATATTGTTGTTGTTATTTTTTAAATCTTTCACAATTTTATTCAAATAAATCAAAATTTGGGGGATGTGTTGTTTCTAATACAGGTGATTACAAATATTTTGTTGAAATCTCTGATATTATAGATTCATCATTTTCTTTAGCTGTTGTTATATTTACACTTTTTCTTTCATTGAGAAATCAAAAACATTACAAACTTCGTCATCACAGAATTAAGGCTGTATTGGATAGAAGTGTTATTATATTTGTTATTTTACTATTAAGTAAAGTTGTTTTTTATTCTTTAATTATTCTTAATAGTACTAGACCTGGTGGTGATATTTTCTGGGATGGATTATCAATTATTGTACTTGGTTGTACATATCAATTATTAATTATTAAACCTAAAATTATTGTAAGTATTTTTTTTTTTTTTTATATATTATTATGTATATATATATATAAATATAAATATATTGTCATCATTTGTATCTCTTGTAAGTAAAAAAAAAAAAAATAATTACTAAATTATAATATTTTTGTATTGATTATATTATTATCTTATATTATCTATCTATATATATATATTTTCCATTTTTTTTTATATATATAAAATATATAATAAATAGAAAAAAATCCATCAACAAAATCGAATTAATGATTTCCATAGAAAATTAAAAATGCTTGGTTTTTCAAGTATGGACCATGATTATAAATCAAGCTTTTCTGATTTATCATCATCAAGAACAAGTACTAAAATACCCTATTTATATACAAAAAATTCTAAAGGAGAATTGAATTTCCCAAGTTTAAAACATAATTATTTATATTATAATAATATTATCAATAAAAATAATGATATATTTAATAATCAATATATGAATGACAAAACGAATACAAGTAGGAATTCAAATGTGAATATGAACATGAACATGAATATGTATATGAATACAAATACAAGTAAAAATAGGAGTATGAGTATGGGTCAAATGTATAATAATTATAATGCAAATAGGAGCTTTAAAAGTATGAGTCTAACCAATTCAAGTACTGGTGGTGGTGTCAGTAATATTAGCAATAGTTTAAATAATTCTATGTTTAATCCAAAAAGTACTTATTCCACAAGTACATATAATAAGCATTATTAAAATTATGATAAGCATAAAATTAATTAATATATATAAATAATGATTAATTATTAATACTTGTTATCATTAAATCAATAGATTATTAAATAGTTTATACAAAATATATTAAAATAGTAAAACAAAAGTAAAAAAAAAAAAAAAAAAAAAAAAAAAAAAACATTAAGCTAGTATAAGAGAAGAAAATAAGAAATAGGTTAATTACGGGAAAAAAATTCTTAATAATAATAATAATAATAATAATAATAATAATAATAATAATAATAATAATAATAATAATAATAATAATAATAATAATAATTATATATATATATATATATAATATTATAAACAAGAGATAATTAATTTAAGAAAAAATAAATTTATACATAAATATAATAATATATATATATAATATTATAAGAGATAATTAATTTAAAAAAAAAAAAAAAGAATAAAACAAAAACAAAAACAAAGTCATAAATCATAAATATAATGATAATGATATACATAATATTATAAATAATTAAAAATACAAATCTAGTAATTGTTTATTATTATTATTATTATTATTATTATTATTAAAAATAAATTTCAAATTATAAATATAATTAATTTATGATTTAATAATTTTAATGTGTTATTTTTAACTAGTTTTATTATAATAAAATGATATAATAATTTTAATGTATTATATATATAACTAGTTTTATTATAATTTAAAAGATAAATAAATAAATTAAGAAAATAAAAAAAAAATATATATATATATATAAAAATTAATCATATTTCTAAATTACTATGATTTTCAAATTTATATTATTAGTATTTTTATTTCATTGTATATTATTTTTTTTTTTTAATTTTATATATATATTAATATCTACATTTTATGCATATATGTTTTATTTAATATAATTTTTAATATTATAATATAGATAAATAATAATATTTTTTTATTTATACATATATATATCAATATATATGTTTTATGCATATATGTTTTATTCAATATGATTCTTAATTTTTTTTATATTGATAAATATTTAACAAAATTATTAATATGAATATATAATTAAAATATCTTTTACTTAAAAAACACAAATAATAACAAAACAAAAACAAAACAAAACACACAGACACAAAAAAAAAAAGATTTTATATTATAAAAATCTAACATTGAAAAATATTATATTATTATTATTATTAATTATTTAATTTTATTTTTTTATTAACATTATTATATATATTTAAAAAAAATTACATATATATATTTATTTGACCAAGTATTAATAGTTTATATAATATATAAATATATATTATGCTTAAACTTATTTTTTTTGTTTTTATATTTTTTCAGTGTTGAAAAATTATTTTTATTATTATTATTACGATTTTTTTTGTTTTTATATTTTTTCAGTGTTGAAAAATTATTTTTATTATTATTACAATTTTTTTTTGTTTTTATATTTTTTCAGTGTTGAAAAATTATTTTGATTATTATTACAACTTTTTTTTGTTTTTATATTTTTTCAGTGTTGAAAAATTATTTTGATTATTATTACAATTTTTTTTTGTTTTTATATTTTTTCAGTGTTGAAAAATTATTTTGATTATTATTACAACTTTTTTTTGTTTTTATATTTTTTCAGTGTTGAAAAATAATAATAATTATTATTATTATTAATTATTATTATTATTAAAATTTTCTTTGTTATTACTTATTACTATTATTATTATTTCATTATTTTTTTTATATTATTTCTTTTATTATTTTTTAAAATTTTTTAAAAAAATTATTTATATCTTAATTATTTTAAGAATTCTCCATTTTCACCAATTTTTCCTGGAGCTGGAGTTTTAGCAGTATCTAATACCCAGATACGCATATTACCTTTACCAACATATGGAATTGAAATTGTACCACCTTCACCAATAGTTTTAATTTCACCAGTAATAACTTCTTTATAAGTACCTCCTGGAAGTCCATTGAAAGTAGCTCCACCTGTAATTGAAACACAGACAAAACTATCAGTTTTATCATCAGTGTAACGACGTTTAAATGCCATTTCACCATCAACTGAAGCATATTGACCTTTTTGAAGTGCTGGAATACGACGACGTATTAAATTTAATCTACGAATATGTTGAGCTAATGGATAATTTAATGTATCGGCTAATGGACCTGAAGCATTAGAATAAATACCAAAATCAGTAGTGGTAACTTCTCCTTCAATATGATCACCAAAGTAAGCACGACCTGTATCCTTTAATAAAAGATCGGTACCTTTATCAATAACAATAGCTTTTTGGAATTCAACTTCACTACCATAATAAATACATGGTATACCACGCCATGTAAACATTAAATTAAGATTTTCAGCCCAACTTACAGTATCTCCACGATAACGACAAGAATCATCACCACCCATATTTGGTCCATAATCATGTGAATCAACATAAACAACATTCCAAGTAGAATCATTTATATATTGATCTTCAGCACGACCAATATTATAAGCACTATTAGCACTAGAAAAACTATGATGCATTGTAAAATCTATAATATTTAAACCTGAAAATTGAGAATAATCTGGTTGATGATAATTATTACCATTTAAAAAGGCATTATTTGAAGTACGTAAATCACCACTTTCTTCATATTGTTTTTTACATTTTTCTAAATTATCATGACCATCAATAGATTCATGATTCCATCCATAATCTTTAGTTTCTTTCCAAGTATAATAAAATGGTGAAACTTGTACTACACCATGATTAAGTACATCATTACAACGAGCAGCTATTTCTCCAAACATATAAAAGTTCTTTAAACCTAAAGATTCAGCATGTTCTTTAAATTGAGGAATAAAAGCATTATTTAAAGTTAAACGTGAAATATGTTTTACTGTATCAATACGGAAGGCATCCACTCCCATATCCATATATTTATTATAAACATTTACTAAATATTTATAAACAAATGGCATTTCAGTGTTTAATTCTTCACAATCTCCAGCAAATTGACCTGTGGTTACAGCAAAACTTTCCCAATCTATACCAACATTTTTACGATAAATTGTATCATTTAATTTCATTGCATCATCACGACTATGATATTGAGCATCTCCATTAAGATCTTCATAATCATCTGGAAGATAACTATTTGGATCATCAACAAAATATTCATCATAATTTTCAAGTACTCCATTACCAAGATGGAAATCACGAGATACCATTGGGAAAAGACCACGTTCACCATTATTACTTGTATGATTTAAAACAATATCTTGAATTACTTTAAGTCCCTTTTCATGACATGCGTTAATTAAATCTTGATAAGTAGCTCCTTTAGATTCTAAACGAGGATCAACTTTATTAAAATCAATAGCATGATAACCATGATAATCATAACCAGAACCATTTTCAACTACTGGTGTAAGCCATATAGCTGTAAAGCCAAGAGCTTTAATATAATCTAATTTATCAATAACTCCTTGGAAATCTCCACGGAAACATGGATCATCATCTTCATTGTCACCATTAGTACAATGAATATTATTAGTTGGATCACCATCAAAGAAACGAGATGTCATTAAGAAATAAATTGTTTCTTCACGGAAATCACCACCAATAGCTGGAATAGGTGGTACAGTAGGTGTTGGACTAGAAGAAGTTGTTGTTCTTGGTGGTCTTGTTGTTCTAGTAGTAGTAGTTAATTCATTTTCATTTGGACAATTTTTAGTACTTGCTGTATTACCATTAAGATAATAACATTGAGAACTTGTAATATCATTAACATCATTTGTTTTAGCACCACTACCATTATTAAAAAGAAGGTTAACAATTTTAATACTTTCATCAAAAGTATAAGCATACCAACTACCTCCTATATATTCAATAGGTTTACCAGGCCAAACAGAACCATAAATATTATTTTGTTTATCATCCCAAGCCCATAAATAAACATCTTTCCAACCTTTAGGTTTTTCAAACATTACTCTTATACCATTAGTTGGTGGTAATGTTGGTGTACTTGAAGTAGAAGTAGTAGTAGTAGTAGTAGTTATAATTGATGATAAAGTGGTACTAGTTGTAGTAGTTGTAGTAGTTGTTTTTTTAGGAGCAGTAGTAGTAGTAGTGGTGGTGGTGGTAGTAGTGGTAGTTGTAGTTGTAGTAGTTGTAGTAGTTGTAGTTGTAGTAGTGGTTGTAGTAGTAGTTGTTTTCTTAGGAGTAGTAGTAGTAGTTGTAGTAGAAGTCGTAGTTATTGGAAGTTCTTTAGCATGGAAACACCATGGAATTCCATTAATTGAAGACTCTTGCCAACAACAACCATTATTTATACATTGTTGTTGGTTAATACCATAATAACCACAGTCACGACGTGAATAAATATCAACTTCACATGTTTTATTATTATTATTATTATTATTTTGACAATCAGTTGTTTTACTACCCGATGCATTATAAAAGCACCATGGGACACCACTTAAATTAGATGATTCCCAACAACAACCAATATTAATACACTCATTTTCAGTAATACCATAATAACCACAATCTTTACGAGAAGTTGGATTTACATTACAAGAACAATCTATATCTCTTTTATTTGTACCAGCAAGTCCAGCAGATACTAATCCAGCTATTTTGGATATTAATAAGAAATGCCTGATTTTCATTTTTTTTATTAGTTTTTATAGATATATAAATTTTTTTTTTTCCTGACTAAAAATATATCTTTTTTTTTCCTTATTTTTTATTTTTTATTTTTTTTAAATTAAAAGAACATAAATAATATTAATGTATTATTATTTCTTTTTGTTCTTAATTTTTTATTTATTTATTTTTATTAAAAAAATATATATAATAATATAATTATATATAGAAAAAATTATTAAAATATTAAATAATCAATATTTATATATTTTATTTTTTTTTCTGTTCATATAAAAAAAAAGATTATACTTTTTATGAAAAATAAAAACAAATTAGGTGATTTTTAATCATTTTTATATGAAAAAGAATCAAAAAAATTCTTTTTTTTTTTTTTTTTTTTTTTTTTTTTTTTTTTTTTTTTTTTACAATGGAGTACATTTAATTAATTTTTTCCATTTTTATTATTATTAATGATTATTTTGTTTTAAAAGAAAAATATTATAATTATTAATTATATTATAAATGAATATATATTTTTTATATATACTAAAAAAAAAAGGAGACATAAATAAAGTAAAAGCTCTGATAGTTTTCATAATAAATAATAAATATTTTAATTATATTAAGATGTTTGTTTTTTTAAAAAAAAATATAAAATATGCAAATATATTAATTATTGTAATACATTTAATTAAAGTTTACTTATATTAAGATATATTAAAATAATTAAAAAAAATAATAAAATTTACGAAAAATTAAAATAATTAAAATGAAAAAAAAAAAAAAAATATGCTTAATTAAAATCTTCCTTCTATTTTAATCCTATTATTTATACTAATAATAATAATAATAATAATAATAAAATATAATTAAATTAAAATGCTTCTTTTTTTTCTATTTTTTATTATTATGAAATAATACATTCACAATAAATATAGAAATTAAAAAATAAATGTATTAATTTTCATATTTAAATTTCATTAAAAAAATTAATAAAAAAATAAATACATAAATGTCAGTATTATATTATATTTCATTTTATCTTATTGTTTATTGTCTTTTTTTATTTATATTTATAAATAAAATATATATGATCTTGCTTAGTATTGGAATAATAATTAATCTATAAAAATTCTTATTTATGGTTTAATATTTTAATAATATTAATAATTCACTTTTTTCCCTCATTCATTATTGTTTCAAATTATTATTATTTTATTATTTTATTAATATTATGTAATAATTTTATCATATGTTTTTGATTTTTTTTCATTTTAACTATTATTTTTAATTATTTTATATTTTATTATTTTATTATTTTATTATAATTATATAATATTATATATAATCATTAAAATAATATTCTTATTGTTTTAATTTTTATATAATATTAAATTTGCATAAAAACATGATTTAAATGAAAAAAAAAAAAAATAAAAAAAAAAATTTTGTATTATTATAATAAATAACTTTTTTTAATAAATTATAAATTATATTTATTTATTATAATCTATATTTAATAATTATTTATTTATATTTATTATTATAATATATATTAATTAATTATATTAAAATGCTTAATTGAAATTTTCTATTTATTTCAATTTTTTATTTTTTTTTTGTGAATCTAGGAATAAACCTTAATAATTATTGTTTTGTATAACAAAGATAGAAATTTAATTTAAATATTTTCAAATAGGAAAAAAAAAAAAAAAATAATCAAAATTTATAAAATAAAGTACAATTTAATTTTAAATATTAATAAAAAAAAAAGAAATAAAATTTCCAATATAATAAAAGAAATATTTTATCAATATAAAAAAAAAAGGTTAAGCAAAAAAAAAATCAAAAAATACAATAAATAAAAGTTGTTAGTAAAACAATAAAATATTGAAAATAATAATAATTTTTCTATTTTAAAATAATATAAAACAATGAAGAAAAAAAAATTCAATATATAAAAGATTTTAAAAAATGTATATCAAAAAAAAAGTTCTATTTTAAAATAGAGCTTTTTTTTCTCTATTCTTTTTAAAAAAAATTTATTTTTTATTAATGTATACTTATTAATACTAATTAAAAAGAATTTTTTAATTAGTATTAATTATTTATAAAATAAAATAAGTTTATAAAGTATTTAATATTTAATAATTAACATACTTTTTTATTTTGGATATAAAAAATAAAAAAAGAAATATTAATTGTTTTCATAGAAAAAACGATTATTATTTTCATGTTTTAATAATATTAATAAAAATTATATTTTTATGCAAACATAAAGCCATGTTTAATACATGTGAAAGAAATAATATAAAAAAAAGGAATTAATAATAATATTATATATCATTTAATATTAAGGATTGTCAAATTTTTACTCTTTTCATTTTAATAATTATCTTTTACATATTTTCTTAGAAGTTATTATTATTTTTTTTAATATAGCTTTTTTTATATTATTATATTAAAAATAAAAAATTATATATTTAATATCTTTTTATTGATTTATACTTTGCATGATAAAGTTTTTTTACATATAATATAAAAAATTTTTAAATATTTATTAATTAAAAAAATTGATAAAATAAAGTAATATAAAATCATATTCATGTAATCCTATATTATATGTTTTTATATATAGTAGTTTTTTTTTTTTTTTTTTTTTAGTTAATTTGTTAAAAAAAATGATAATATGGTGTTAGGTGTTTAATTATTAAAAAAAATTAAGAAAATAAAATTAAAAATGAATAATATAAAATATAGTAGATACTAATAATAATTGTATGGGATTTGTAGGAATACTCTGTGAGCCAATTTTATAAGTAGGACTGAAATTATTGAGAGGGATACGTTACAAGTGAATATACATATATAATAAGTAGTAATATTTTTATATAGTATTGGTAAATTATTATTGTAATAGTTTTAAAATTAAAACTAATTTTATTTGTTAAAAAAATAAAAAATATCAGTATATTATTATACATGTTTTCACATGTATATATATGTTATATATATAAAATTTTTTAAACATATAAAAGCATAAACTTTTATTATATTGATTTTGTGTTAATGTATTAATTAGTGTTTAAACATATATAAAATACATCCAAAACGGTGTTTTTATATAAGTATAAATAAATGTATTTTATATGTATAATATATGTATATAATAAACTGTTATGTGGTTATTAATAACATATATTACATTATATAATACATGTTTTTTTATATCGAAATTGTATTTATTGTGTAAATATAGTTTATTTTTTAGTATATTATTTTTCATTTTAATATACATATGTAATATATATAATATCTAAGGAAGTATTCTTTTAAGCAGACAGATCTATTTGAGCGTTATAGAAATATTTCATTTTATTTTATTTTATTTTAATATATCATTTATTCAAGCTAAATAAAATAATTAACTAATATCTTTATTTAGAATAATTTTTTTTATTTTTTATTTTTTTTTTAAATAAATTGTATAATAGTATCAATATTCTATATGAAAAGAACAAATTTTAATATTTATATAAAAGGTCGAGGAATATTTAAAAAAAAAAAAAAATAAAATAAATTTTTTATATATAAAATAATAATTCGAATTTTTGAAAAATAAAAAATATTTTTTATATGAACTTAAAATTTTACATAATATTTTCTAAAAACTTTTATATTTGTATATTCTTTCAATTTAATATATCATTTTCTAAAAACTTTTATGTTTGTATATTCATTCAATTTAATATATCATTTTTTAAAACTTTTATATTTGTATATTCTTTCAATTTTTTTTTATTAATTAACTAAAAACTTTTATATTTGTATATTCTTTCAATTTTTTTTTATTAATTAACTAAAAACTTTTATATTTGTATATTCTTTCAATTTTTTTTATTAATTAATTAAAAACTTATATTGAATTAAAATCAAAAATATAGAAAATTCATATTTGAGTTTACATATATATTAATATAATATATAATTTTATGTTTTATAGAAATTATAAAGGTTATATCCTTTTTTTATAATATTTTTTTTTTTAAAAAAAAAAAGAAAACAAAACCTATATCATTGACAAATTATTATATGAAAATATTATATGAAAAAAATAATATTTTTATGCATGTTAATATGTTGAAACCTATTAAAAAATATTTATTGCTTAAATGTTAAAAAATAATATAAAATATAAAATATTTAATTAACAATAATATATTATCCAAAATACAAATATTTTTTTTTTATCATTAAATATATTACTAAAACTAATGACTAGTATTTATCTTTATTTCAATTAAAAATAATATATTTATTTATAATAAAAAAACTTAGTATGATAATATTTCTTGCTCTCAAAAATATTTTGAATACATTATAAAATATTAAAATATATAAAATATTAAAATACTTTATATATAAATTTCAAAACTATATATTATGATTTCTATATTTCTTAAGTTCATTTTATGTTTATTTTTTTTCCTTATTCAATGTTTATTTTTGATATTTTAATATAAAATATATTCAATATTCTAGTATAATTGTTTTTGTATTAGGATTTCTATATTTCTTAAGTTCATTTTATGTTTATTTTTTTTCCTTATTCAATGTTTATTTTTGATATTCTAATATCAAATATTTTCAATAATCTAATCTAATTGTTTTTGTATTAGGATTTCTATATTTCTTAAGTTCATTTTATGTTTGTTTCTGTTTTTCTTTATTCAATGTTTATTTTTGATATTCTAATATCAAATATATTCAACAATCTAATCTAATTGTTTTTGTATTAAGATTTCTATATTTATTAAATTTTTATGTTTATTTCTTTTTTTCTTTATTCAGTGTTTATTTTTGATATTCTAATGACAAATATATTTAATAATCTAATATAACTGCTTTTGTATTAAGATTTCTATATTTCTTAAATTTATTTTATGTTTATTTCTTTTTTCCTTTATTCAATGTTTATTTTTGATATTCTAATATCAAATATATTTAATAATCTAATCTAATTGTTTTTGTATTAGGATTTCTATATTTCTTAAATTCCTTTTATGTTTATTTCTTTTTTTCTTTATTTAATGTTTATTTTTGATATTCTAATTATCAAATATATTCAATAATCTAGTATAATTGTTTTTGAATTAGGATTATGTTTATCTATGTTTTTCTTTATTCAATGTTTATTCTAATATCACATATATTTAATAATCTAATCTAATTGTTTTTGTATTAGGATTTCTATATTTCTTAAATTCCTTTTATGTTTATTTCTTTTTTTTTTTATTCAATGTTTATTTTTGATATTTTAATTTCAAATATTCAATAATCTGATATAATTGCTTTTGTATTAGGATTTCTATATTTCTTAAATTCATTTTATGTTTATTTCTGTTTTTCTTTTTCAATGTTTACTTTTTAATATTCTAATATCAAATATATTCAATAATCTAGTATAATTGTTTTTGTATTAAGATTTCTATATTTCTTAAATTCATTTTATTTTATTTCTTTTTTCTTTATTCAGAGTTTATTTTTGATATTCTAATATCAAATATATTCAACAATATAATCTAATTGTTTTTGTATTAGGATTTCTATATTTCTTAAATTCCTTTTATGTTTATTTCTGTTTTTCTTTATTCAATGTTTATTCTAATATCAAATATATTCAATAATCTAGTATAATTGTTTTTGTATTAAGATTTCTATATTTCTTAAATTCATTTTATGTTTATTTCTGTTTTTCTTTTTCAATGTTTACTTTTTAATATTCTAATATCAAATATATTCAATAATCTAATCTAATTGTTTTTGTATTAGGATTTCTATATTTCTTAAATTCATTTTATGTTTATTTTTATTTTTCTTTTTCAATGTTTATTTTTTAATATTCTAATATCAAATATATTTAATAATCTAATCTAATTGCTTTTGTATTAGGATTTCTATATTTCTTAAATTCATTTTATTTTATTTTTATTTTTCTTTATTCAGTGTTTATTTTTGATATGCTAATATAAAATATATTTAATAATCTAATCTAATTGTTTTTGTATTAGGATTTCTATATTTCTTAAATTCCTTTTATGTTTATTTCTTTTTTTTTTATTCAATGTTTATTTTTGATATTCTAATTTCAAGTCAAATATATTTAATAGTCTAATCTAATTGTTTTTGTATTAGGATTTCTATATTTCTTAAATTCATTTTATGTTTATTTTTATTTTTCTTTTTCAATGTTTATTTTTTAATATTCTAATATCAAATATATTTAATAATCTAATCTAATTGCTTTTGTATTAGGATTTCTATATTTCTTAAATTCATTTTATTTTATTTTTATTTTTCTTTATTCAGTGTTTATTTTTGATATGCTAATATAAAATATATTTAATAATCTAATCTAATTGTTTTTGTATTAGGATTTCTATATTTCTTAAATTCCTTTTATGTTTATTTCTTTTTTTTTTTATTCAATGTTTATTTTTGATATTCTAATTTCAAGTCAAATATATTTAATAGTCTAATCTAATTGTTTTTGTATTAGGATTTCTATATTTCTTAAGTTCATTTTATGTTTATTTCTTTTTGTTTTTCTTTATTCAATGTTTATTTTTGATATGCTAATATCAAATATATTTAATAATCTAATCTAATTGTTTTTGTATTAGGATTTCTATATTTCTTAAGTTCATTTTATGTTTATTTCTGCTTTTCTTTATTCAATGTTTATTTTTGATATTCTAATTTCAAGTCAAATATATTCATTTATCTAATATAATTGTTTTTGATGAACAATTTTTAATTATTTATAATTTATTAATTTTTCATAATGCTTTATATTGTTATCATCATCATCATTATTATTATTACTATTTCATTATTCTTTTATTCAAAATTATTATTATTATTATTATTATGAATTCATTATACTTTTATTTAAGAATATTATAATATATATAATAATTTGTTTTATCATTATATATCATTTGGTGTTTAGTTTATAAATATAAATAAAGCATATTAAATACTACTCATTTAAAATAAAAAATACATTATATAAATAATACTTCTTTTTGTAGATTAAAGAACAAAATGAAAATAATACTATCTTCTTTTAAAATAAAAAATACATTATATAAATAGTGGTTCTTTTTGTAGATTAAAGAATAAAATGAAAATAATACTATCTTCTTTTAAAATAAAAAATATATTATATAGATAATGGTTCTTTTTGTAGATTAAAGACCAAAATGAAAGTAATACTATTTGTATTTAATAAGCTTATGATTTTAAAAGAAAATAGTTAAAAGAACTACTTTAAGAGATCAATAAAAAAATATACTTTTTATGAAATCATAGCAATGAGTATATATATATGTATATGTAAGAAATTCTATTTTTATATTTGTACAGAAAGAATACCAAATAAAAGTTCAATATAAAACTAAAGAAAAAAAAAAAAAGAAAAGAAAAAATAAAAAAAAAAGGAAGAAATGAAGAAATTTTATTATTATTAGCTTGTTTATAGAAATTAATTGGATTATTGAATTATTGGACATATTATAAGATTCTTTTTTAAACAACATATATGAAAACTAAAAATATATTCTATATATTCTATACTTTTAATAATCTTTAATTCTAAAATATATTATTTAAGATTTCAATAAATAAAAGATATCAATATTATCAATGCCAGTATAAGCAATACAGAAATTAATAGAATTGTTAAATATTTTACTGCAATTAACGGTGGTTTTTTCTTATTATTATTGTAGTATAAAAAAAGTATATAATTAATGTATATTATTTAATAATACTATAATTATTAGTATTAATAATTGATTATTAATTATTATTTATAACATTTTATAACAATACATTAATATAAAATAATAATAATAATAATAATAATATATAATGTATGATAAGCACAAGTAATAAATAAAAAAAAAAAAGAAAGGAAAACTTTATTTATTACTAAAAATAGTAAAAATGTCAAATTATTATATCAAATAAAATTTATGAATTATTCTTTATTATCCAATATTACTTAATATTTGAAGTAACTTTAATATTTTCATTAATATAATTTAATATATTTGGTTTATTAAATCTAATATATTTCTTGGAAATTTTCAATGAATAAATAAAATTATCATAAGAATATATAAAAGAAAAAAAAGTTAAAAAAATAGCTTATTATTATTACTAAGAATATAAAATTATATAAAATTATATAAAATTATATAAAATTAATTAATCTAAAGATGAAGAACTTTTATTATTTTTTAAACCAATTTTATAAACTATTTATTTATTATTTTTTTTATAAAAGAAAAAGATAATATTTATGAGTATTTTATATTTTACACATTTTATTATCTCTTTCTTTTTTTTTTTTTTTCATCATTTTTTTTTTTTCATTTTTTTTTTCTGGAATTATGGAATAATTATTCCAAAAAAAATTAGCTATTTAAGGAAAAATTTTTTAATTTTTAACTACTATTATATTATAGAGTAACTTTTTTTAATGTGGCTCAAAATATATATTTTTAAAAAACTAACAAACTTTTCAATAAAATGACAATTCAAATAATTCAAATATTTTTTGATCTTCAAAAACTAAATTTTATTAATTTAATTAAAGTATCAATATATTAATTATATTTATTATATATTATTTATCAATATATTATGATATTTATTTATCAATTTAATATTTTATAATATATTTACATATTTACATATATTTACATATATGTAAATATGTAAATATTTATTTTATCTATTTATTTATTTTATCTATTTATCTATTTATTTATTTTATTTATTTTATTTATTTATCTATTTATTTATTTTATTTATTTTATTTATTTTATTTATTGATTCATTTATATTTATATATTTTATATTTATTATATTTATTATATTTTATTAATTTTTTAATATATTATACATATATTAATTATAAATAATTTGGTAATAATTCCTATTATATAACATGTTAAAATAAATTAAAAAATTATGAAAAAAAAGTATTTTTAATTATTATTTGTAATTAATCATAAAAGTTTAATATTATTTAAAAAAAAAAAAAAAATGAAATAAATAATTATTATTATAAAAAATTAATTTCCAAAAAAAATTATTTCAAAATAAAATTATTAGTATTGTACGTATCAAAAATTTTTATATTTCTTGGATTTATATATATTTTTTGCGGTCTGTTTTTTTTGTTTTTTTTTTTTATAAAAAAAATTTTTTTTTTATATTATAATAATAAATATTTAAATTTATTTAATTAATATACTATAATATATTAACTTTATATTGTAGATAATTTAAAAAATATAAATTATTCTATTTATAAATAAATAATTATTAATTATTAATTATTAATTATTAATGATATTTAATATATTCTAACAAATTATTTATGAAAAATCTTTTATGTGTTTTACTATATAAATAAAAAATTTCCTCAAAAAAAAATTTTTTTTTCTTTTCTTTCTTTAAGTTACGTCATATTAATTAAAATTTAAATATAAATTTTTTTTTGTAAATAATTTGTATATATAAATTTATTATATTTTATTTATTAATTAAATATATTAAGAAAAGAAAAAAAGAAGATTAAAAAAAATTTTTTTTGTTTAAAAAATATGAAATATTATAAACTTTTTTCAAATATACTTATAGTATTATTTATTCTAGGCTTTGTAAAAGCCGATGATGAAGAATCTTCAACAGAAGCTGTTGAAATCACTTTAACACCAGGACCAATAACTGGTGAATATAAGAAAAAAGATTTAGATTCTTCTTATGATGAACAATCAAGTATAAATATTGAATGTTCGGGCACAACTTGTACTGCTTCTTCAAATGAAGGTCTTTTAATTAATGAAGGTAATGTTACTATTTCAGCTGCTGGTACATATGTACTTCAAGGTGAATTAAAAGGACAAGTTTATATAGCTGCTACAAAGGAAGATTTTATTCATCTTATTTTAAATAATATGAATATTGTTAGTGAAAATGGTCCAGCTCTTTATGAAGTTAAATGTGATAAATTAGTAATTACTACAATTGGTGAAAATTCACTTATTGATTCAACTAATTATACTGTTGATGAAGATGAAGAACCAGATGCATGTCTTTTTGCAAAGAGTGATCTTTCATTAAATGGTGAAGGTACTCTTACTGTTACTGGTAATTATAAAGAAGGTATTAGATGTAAAAAGGATTTAAAATTAGTTACAGGTAATATTAATGTAGTTGCTAAAGAAAAAGGTATTAAAGCTAAAAATTCAGTTAGTATTAAAGAAGCTAATATTAATGTTGAATCAGAAGATACAGCTATTAAAGCTAGTAAAGATACTGATCCAGAAAAAGGTTTTGTTGTTATTGATGGAGGTAAAATTGTAGTTAAATCAGGAAAAGATGGTATTCATGCCGAAACTCATCTTACTATAAATGATGGTTATATTGATGTTACAGAAAGTGAAGAAGGTCTTGAAGGTCAAATGATTGATATTGTTGGTGGTGAAATTCATGTTAATGCTAAAGATGATGGTATAAATGCTTCAAAGATTGGTGCAACTAATGATATGTTTGGACCACCAGGTGGTTTCCCAGGTGGTGGTTTCCCAGGTGGTGGTGGTTTCCCTGGATTTAATAATACTATGGGTATGGGAGATAATCAACAACAACCAGGAGCAGGAGGTCAAATGCCACCAAAACAAGTTTCTGAAACTTCACAAGTAACTACTAAAACAGTTCCTTCTGATATTGATGAAAGTATATCAACTAAAGCACTTCCTGTTACTACTACTAAAGCTGTTCCTTCTGATATTGATGAAAGTATATCCACTAAAGCCCCTCCTGTTACAACTACTAAAATTGTTCCTTCTGATTTTGATGAAGGTATGTCATCTAAAACAATTCCTGCTACTACAAAGGCTGTTCCTTCTAATATTGATGAAAGTATGTCAACTAAAGCACCACCAGCTATTACTACTAAAACTCCAGGTTTTGGTAAAAGTCCAAAAATACCAAATAGTAGAGAAAATGGTAGACACAATGATAGACAAAATGGTAGACAAAATGGCAGACAAAATGGCAGACAAAATGGCAGACAAAATGGCAGACAAAATAATTCAGGATCAAAGAGTCCATTCCCATCAAATGATAGATATAATGGAAGACCAAATGATAGCAAAAGACCAAATGATAATAGAGGCTTTGGAAATAATAATGGTTTTCCAGCTAAAAGAGTTGTTACAAAGCGTATTACTAAAACAGTTGTTAAAACTAAAACAGTATATTCTAATCCTAAGAATGGAAAAGCTACTCCAACTAATTATAATAGTAGTTATAAGAACCGTTATGGTAAAAGAGAAGAAAAAGAAGAAGATGATCAAGTTTATATTAAGATTACAGGTGGAAAACTTTATGTAAAGGTTACCGGTGGAGATGTTGATGGTATTGATTCTAATGGATTACTTTACATTGGTGGTAATGCAGAAGTTTATGTAAGTAATGGATCTGGTGATGTTTATGGTAATATGGCTTCATTAGATGCTGATAGTAATAATATAATTGATAAAGGTGCTACTGTTGTAGCTACAGGTTCAGGAATGATGATGGGTGGTCCAGGAGGTCCAGGAGGTCCACCAGGTGGTATGGGACCAGGCGGTATGGGACCAGGCGGTATGGGACCAGGCGGTATGGGACCAGGATTTAATCAAACAGATCCATTTAGTGGAGGTATGGGACCAGGTGGTATGGGACCAGGATTTAATCAAACAGATCCATTTAGTGGAGGTATGGGACCAGGTGGTATGGGACCAGGATTTAATCAAACAGGTAATCCATTCGGAGGTCCAGGTGGTCCAGGCGGTCAAGGCGGTCATGGTGGTCCTCCAGGTGGTGGTCCAGGAGGTCCAGGAGGTCCAGGTGGTCCTCCAATGGAATCACATGTTGTTAAACAAGGTAAACTTGAATTTACTGTAGATTTACAAGAAGCTGGTTCAGATATTATTGTTAAAGATAGTGAAGGTAATGTTATTATTACTCATCAACCAGAAATGGATTACTCAGATATTCTTATTACCACACCAAATATTATTGTTGGTGAAAATTATACAGTTACCGCTGGTAATGAAACTAAAACTATTACAGCTGTTTATGAAGAAGAAGAAGAACAAAACGGACAAAAAGGACAAAAGGGAGAAGAAGTAAAAGGACAAGAAGAAGAAAAAGAGGAAGAAGAACAAGTAGAAGAAGCTCAAGAAGAAGAAGATCAAGAAGAAGAAAATGATGAATAAATTTTATAACAATAATATAAAATGAATTAATAATAAATATTGAAAAGATACCAAATGAAATATCTATTGTATTTATTAAAATAAATATTTAATTTTTAATTTATTGATTTATAAATAATTTTTTTTCCTATTTATTAATTTTTTTTAGCAAATAATATATGTATAATAAAATAGAAATAGAATAATAAAAATAATAAAAAAAAGAAGTAAAATTTCTAAATATTTAGAAAATTTATTTTTTTTTTTTGGCATAATATAATATAATATAATATAATATAATATAATATAATATAATATAATATAATATAATATAATATAATATAATATAATATAATATAATATAAAATAAAATGTTTCAAAAAAAATTTTTTTTATGAAACTTTTATTTTTTAATTATTAAAAAAAATTATATATAAATAAAAATATAAAATAAATAAAACTAAAATCTTAAAACAAAATTTTTATATTAATAATTAAGCAGTGTTTTTTTTTTTTGGTTATTCATTTGTAAATTAGATTAATATTATTATTTATAATATAAACAATATATTCTTAAAATAAAAAAAAAAAAAATAGATAAATGATATAAAAAAATAATAAAATTAAAATTTATTTAATTATGATCTTTCTATTTTTTATTATTTCATTTTTTTATTTTTTATTTTTTATTTTATTTTTTATTTTTTATTTTATTTTTTTTTTATAAATTTTATTTTATTTTATTTTATTTTTTTTTTTTTTTTACTTTTATTTTTTTTTATTTGAAAAATAAATAATATTTTTTTATAATACTGTTGTTTCTGGACGTTTTTTTTTTTAACTTGAAAAATATATATATAACTCAATATTATACTGTTGTTTCTGGACGTTTTTTAATTTGAAGCCAATCATAAACAAGATGGTCTGCTAACATTTGTGACCAAACTTCACCTATAGGAAAAGCATGAGGCATATCAGATGTCTCTAACCCTATATTATTATATTTTGTATGTTCTGGTAAACGTTCTTTTAGTAATTCATAATGCTCTAAAGTTGCCCAACCATCATGTGAACCATAATAGAAAAATAATTCTTTCATATGTTCACGAATAAAATCAATATGATCATCAATAGATTGAATATCTTGACGTTCATATTGTGTTAAATGAATAACATTACTTAATGCTTGTGAAGTATTTTTTTTTTTTTTTTTTTTTTTGCAAAAATTATAAATAATTAACAGACAGATATAATAAATAAATAGCAAATAACAAAGGTTAAGGATAATTATAAACTTAATATAAATGAATAAATAAATAATTATATATTTTTTATACAATATGTTAAATTAAATATTGCATTTATCAATAAAATTAAAAAAAAAAAAAAATAATAATAATAGAAAATTATTATATTATTAAAATATCAATATAATCATATAATGTGTATTTTATTTTAATACAATTAATATATATAAAAAAAAATATATATATATATATATATATATAGAAAAGGATATCTTAAAAGTTCTTTAGCTGTTACAAGTGAATCAATAATATCTTGACCAGTTATTTTTCTAACAAGAGATGACTTAAGTGAAACTGGTAAAAAGTCCAAACCTTTAGTCATTAAAAAAGCAATTTTTCTTTCAAAATCATATTTTATAAATCTAAAACTAGCGATACCTTGTGGAGTTTTCTCAATTTCATGAATTGCTGGAAAAATTAAAAATACTTTAGTAATTCCAGAATTTGGACGAGCTTCAAATAACTATTTATTAATATAATTTGATGTATATATATAAAATAATAAAGAATGAAATGAGTAAAAAAAAATATTTTTTTTTAAAAAAAAAAAAAAGATAATTCAATTACATTAATATTTTAAATTAATAATTTTAATTTTTAAAATTTATTTCTATTTAATAAATAAATAATTATATATATAAAAATTATTATATATATACTCTTAAAGCCATATATCCACCGAGAGAATGACCCATAATATATATTTTAGTATCAGGATGTGAATATTCTGGTTTACTTTTTATCATATCAAAAAAACTAATTTTGGATTCAATTTGTTGTTGATTTGAATATAAAATATGTTCTCCTTCTAACTTTCTATCAGTATGTCCTATATGTTCGACTAATAATGATAAAATTTAAAAAATTACAAATTTATAAAAATAAAAAATAAAAAAAAAAATACATGTAAATACTTGATATAATATACTTGTACCTATTTAAAAGAAAATAATAAAAAATAATAATAATTATATGTATATATATATACATACTTCCATATATATCAATTTGTTTATCCCAAGTATCATATATTTGTCCTATAAATCTACGATAATAATTAATGACACCAGGACTTCCTAATGTATTATTTTTATTTTTTTTTTTTTAAAAAAAAATAAATATAAATATAAAATATATATATATAATATAATATATAATATAATTATAACCAAAATAAAAATATTGTAAATATATGAATAAATAAATATAGCATAATTGTATATACAGTGAAATTTTTATTTACAAGAAAAAAAAATATAATTATTAAAAATAAAAGTATACAATTTATAAAGACGTTATATATCTTTTAAATTTAAATTTAAATTATTTTAAAATTCTTTACTTTTTTTATTTTTTTTTTTAAAAAAAAAAAAAAAAAACAATATTTTATATTATTAATGAAAATGAATTTTCATTTATTACCTGGAAGAAAAATTAAAACTGTTCTTGCTGAATTTTCTGGAATATTTTCAGCTTTAATATATAAAATTTTTGTTGAAACTCCATTTATATCTAATAATTCTTCATTACTGTCAGTGAAATTTAAAGTATTTTCAGAAGTTTTAGTTTCTTCCGCAGTCATTTAATTATATATATATATATTTTTTTTAATAAATGTCTTAAAAATTTAGAAAAAAAAAATAATAATAAATACCGAATAACTCTATATATATATAAAAATTGAAAAAATAAATAAAAAAAAACTAACCAATAATTACTGTTATTAAAAAATTTTTTTTAAGATAATTAATATAAAGCCATATACTTTATTATAATTTTTTATTTAAAAAGAAAATACAGAAAGTATAAATATTAATACTTATAGGTATTTTATTAATTATTTCTTTATAATTATATGTTTATATAACTTTTTGTTAGAATTTTAATAATCAAATAATAATAAAGCTATAAAAAATAATTATATTAACCCAGTATTAACTTTTTCTAGAAAACAAATATATATAATAATATTATATATATTTAATATTATATTAATTTGGTCCTTCTTTTAATTTTCCATCATTAATTTAAATTTTTTTGCTACAACATAAATTTTCCACCATTAATTTAAAAAAAATTTTTCGCTACTACATCATATATCTATTTATCTATTGGTTGAAACTATAAAATTAATTAAAAATACCAAAATTAAAAATTTTATTTCTTTTATCAAATAATTTACCAATTTGAAAAATATATTTCTTTTATCAAATAATTTACCAATTTGAAAAATATATTTGTAATAATAAAGTAAATATTTTTTAAAAAAAATTCTTTTAATCTTAATATTAAAAATTATTCATTAAACTAAATAATAATTATTTAAAAAAAATATAATAAAGAATATTAAGAACTATACCATTTCATATAATAACAAATAATAAAAGAAGAAAAAGAAAAAAAACAATATTTATTAATATAATCATTTACTTTTTTATTCATATATTACATACTAATATTTTGTTATTTATATTCATAATATATTCATATATATATTGATTTTATAAAAGTAAACAAAGTAAATAAATAAATAAATTAAGGATAAAATATATTATATATACATAACAACAACAAAGTTTATTAAAACAAAATAATAAAGAAATAAATAATTTTATATTTAATTATTATCTTGATAAATTGAAATTGCATTAATTATTATTATTATTATTATTATTATTATTATTATTTGTTTTTAGAAAAAAAAGAAAATTAGAATAAAGCAAATATTAGATAAGAATAATAATAAAATGGTATCTTTACGAACTAGAATTTTTAGAATTATTATAAGAAATTATTTCAATATAAATCCAATAGTACACCCTAATCTAGTAGAAACAATAAAAAAGATAAATGTGAAAGGATTAAAAGACATTAATAAAAAAGGTTATAAGATAACTAGAAAAGAAACTGATAATAAAACTAGATATCAAATTATTACAAAAGATACTAATAAACCAGCGAAAAAAATTATTTATTATCTTCATGGAGGAGCATATATAGCAAAATTAACTAATATATATCAAACATTTACTATTCCTTTTTGTGATTTAAGAGATGATATTGAAGTAATTTTATTAGATTATGATGTTGCCCCTGAATATAAATATCCAACACAATTAAATCAAGCCTATGATCTATGGAAAGTATTAACAAAAAATTATAACCCAAAAGATATTATTATTGGTGGTGATTCTTCAGGTGGTAATTTAGCCTTATCCTTAATACTTAAGATCAAAAATGAAGAAAATGTATCACCAAAAGCAGGTTTCTTTTTATCACCTTGGACAGATATGACAGGTACTGGTAAAAGTTATTACACAAATTATCAAAAAGATGTTCAAATGGGTGAAAAAAATAGTCCATTAACTCAAGAAAAATTTAATATTTTAAAAGATTCTGAAATATTTTGTTTTATTGGTGATGCCAATAGAGAAGATCCCTATGTTTCACCTATATATGGTGATTATACAGATTTTATAAAATCACTTTTTATTGTTGGAAGTGATGAAGTATTACTGGATGATACTTTAGAAATTGTTAAAAAAATAAAAGAAAAAGGTAGTAATAATGTTGAATTAATTAATCAAGAAGGTATGTTTCATACTTATCCAATTTTTTATAAAACCAATCCTGAAAGTAAAGAAGCTTATGAAAAAATAAAAAACTTTATTATTGAATCTTTTGAATAAAAAAAAAAAATTTTTTTTTTTATATTTTTTTTATAATTATATATATATATATATATATAGAATATTAAAACTATCTTTGAAATATATAGAATAATATGCTAATATTTTAAAAATATTTAAATATATATGCATATATTATTTAAAAATATAAAAATATAATATAAATAATAATATAAAATAATAATAATAATAATAATAATAATAATAATAATAATAATTATTATTATTATTATTATTATTATTATTATTAGCTTATTAGTTTATATAAAAAATATCAGTTTTATTAAATATATAATATTTATTATAATATATAACTTACAATAATAATAAACAATAATAATAATATAAAATAAAAATGTAATATATATAACTTATAATAATAAACATTAATAATAATTATAAAATAAAAATATACTACTATCAATACATTTACTATATATAATCTTAAAAATGTTTAAGTAATTATAATATATGAAATATATTTATATACATATTTATTATTATTTAATAATGGATCAATATAACCACATCTACAATTTTAATCCATAAAATTTAATAATAATTTTATTATAATTTTATTATCAGAAAAAAAAAATAATAATTTTATTATTTTATTTATTCAAATTCTTTATATACTCCAAAATAAAGGATTTAAAAAATGGCACTTATTTAATATTTAATAGATATAAATAAAAAATTATCATTTTTATTTTTATTTATTTTTTTTTTGTTTTTTTTTTTTTGTTTTTTTTTGTTTTTTTTTTTGTTTTTTTTTTGCTTTTTTTTTTAGTTTTTTTTTAGTTTTTTTTTTTTTTTTGTTTTTGTTTTAATTTATATATATATATATATATATATATATTATTATAAAAAAATAATTAAATAAGAATATAATTATTTATACATATGTATATATTAATATAATAATACTTTAATAACAATTATGGTTATCGTTATTATTAGTATTTTATGATTTTTGTATTTCATGTCATTATTGTCTTAAAATTAATTAAATTACAATTATTTTTAAATAATTATATAAAATGTTTATATTGTTATAAAATGTTAAAAGTAAAATTTTAAATAAATTATAGATTATTGTAAATATTATTGTAAATAAATATTATTATGATTATTATTATTATTATAAAAAATATTATTATAATTATAATTATTATTGTTATTATTTGTTATTATTGTTATTAAAGTTTTATTTAAACAAGTTTAGATATATCTTTATCGTATGGATTAGCCTATATTATTCAAAATAAAAATTAAAAATAAAATAATACAATTATTAATTATTATTATTATTATTATTATTATTATTATTATTATTATTATTATTATTATCATCCTTATTATTATTATAATTTTTAATATATGATTATTTGAATAGTTAAATATTATTATTAACTTACCATGCTTTCTGAATCATCAATTGCTTGTCCAGATTGATTTAATATTTTATTAACTCTAAGTTTATATGGTTTATCAGAATATTTTGAGTAAACTGGTGGGAAATAGAAATGATATACTATGATAGCAATGATAGAACCAATGATAGCACCACCTAATAAATCTGACCAATGATGTAAATTATCTTGATGACGAGTAGCCATAATATATATAGCACCAAATAATGGTAATATACTAACAATTAAACGCCATGGATAAACACGACCATCAAAAACCTTTAATCTACCAGCTAAAAATAAAGCAAGTAAAATAAAGGTACTACAAGTATCTTTATAAAAAATTATATATATATATTTACATAAAATATTTAAAATTAATAATTATTAATAAATATTTATAATAGATAAGATAAATAAAATAAATAAAATAAGTAATTAAATAATTAAATAATTAAATAATAATATAATATAATAATACTAAATAATATGATATATATTCAATTAATAATAATTATTAAATTATATTCATTTTCATTAGAATTAGGAATATATACTTGAGGAATGTCCTGATGGGAAACTTCTTCTTCCTTCATCAAGAATTTTAGTATCTGGATTACTACAAATTGAAATATCAAATAAACGATCTTGGGCAAGTGGTAAACCATCAACTAAATATGTTGTACTTAAAATTTCATTAACTTTTTCTGCATTAATTTGACAACGAGAAAGAAAATCTGGACGGAAACGACCAAAAAGTGCCTAATAATAATAATAATAATAATAATAATAAATGATATATGTAATATATATAATATATATAGATTATTATTATTATTATTGATTATTAATTATTGATTATTAATTATTAATTATTATTTATTTTATTTATTTATTTTTTCTTATTCTTATTCTTATTATAGTTTATTTATTATTTTTTATTTATTAATTAAATATATACCTTAGTAAATTCAGTAATATCAAGAGTTATTCCAATACTAGTTAAAATAGCTGTTCATTATTAAAAAAGTAAATATAAATATTATTAATATAAAAATATATATATTTTTTATTAATATTACTTCTTTATTATTTTTAATTTTTATTATATCGCAAATAAAAATATTATTATATATTAATAATAAAGATCATAAAGATAAACAAAGTTTAATAATTACCAAGTAATAATTGATTACATTCATAACCTCCACCTTTAGTTAATAAAATAACAATAATACCCATTATTACTGGCACAAAAACAGCAATCCCCTATCATTAAAAAATATTTATTATAATAATATTCATAAAATTAATTATATATATATATATTAAAATTGAAAATACTTTTAAATATGAAAATATGCATATATATATATATTTAAATAATTAAAAGAATAAGAGAAAAAAATTATTACAGCTACTAAGACATCACTAATTTGTTCTGAACCTTTATATGGACGACTAATAGTTTCATCTGTAATAGAAAACTTTCTCTCATAAGGTGATGGTTTTGTAACACAAAAATATGGAAGAATAATAGCAACGACTGTTAACCAGTCAAGACACATACCAATTAATACTTTATTTGTCATTATGTTTTGAAATATATATATTGTTTCTCTCAAAAAATATTAATAATTTGATATGGTTTGTAAAAATTATCTATAATTTTTTTTTTTTTTTTTTTTTTAGTTTTGTTTAAATATTTTGTAAAAAAAAAATAGAAAAAATGATAAAAAAATGCTTATTAAATTAATTATATTGTTATAAACTGTAAAGTTTTCTGTATAGATTAATATTTTTGATATTTTTTATAAATATCTCTGTTAATATATTTTTTTAATATTGAATGTTTGCTTTAATAATTGTTCTTATAAATATATGTTATATATATATATTTATTTTTTTCTATTTTTTTATTATACTTTTTTATTTTATATTTAAACAAAACATTAATATTATACTTTCTTTTTTATCTTTTTTTTTTCTTTCTAATTACTTCTTTATGTTAAAAACATATAATTTTGATACTTTAAAAAATACAAATAATTTAAAAATTACTAAGCATATAGATTTTGATACTTTATTATCATTTATATATCTTTTTTTTTTTTTTTTTTAATGTATATATATATATATATATAAATTTTAATATATATATAATATTTAATTAAAATTTTAATATAATCTAAAATTTCCATAACAATATATATAAAAATTTTTAAAAAGTTTCAATTACTTTAAATGATATAATTTATTATTTTATTATTTTATACCAAAATAAGGATAAATAAACGCCACATATATTAATTTTATCTATAACAAATTATTATTATATGAATTATCTTTTATATAATAATGTATTATTAAAACCACATTTAATATGGAATAAAAGAAATAAATTATTTTTGTGTAATGTGTTTTTCATTAATAAACATTTATAATATATCACGTGACATAATAAAATAAATAGATCACTATATAATATATTTAATTTTAATTAATTATTATTATAATTAATTATTATTGTTTATTTATTAATTATTTAATCTGTAACTATTATTATCAATAAATATATTGTTTTTTCTATTTTTCTTAGTTGCATTTTCTTTTTTTTTTTTTATTTAATATTTATATGGAAAATTAAATCAATATAATTCTTATTATTTTTGGTAACAGTAAACAATATATATTAATATTTTTATTTATATTAAAAAAATATTTATATTAAAAAAATATATTTTAAAAGTTTAGAATAACAATAATAATAAATTGTTTTTACTATTTTTCTTTTTTCTTTTTTTTTTAACTATTTATTTATATTATAATATTAACTTTTTATTTTTCCGTTATTATTACTATGTTATTGTTTTATTCATTCTTTATTATTATTATTTATTATATTATTATCAACAATAGAAGAATTATAATTCTTTTTTTTTTTTAAAAAAAAAAAATAAAAAATAAAATTATTAGTTATTAAATATAATTTCTTTAACTTTATTTATTATAATATTTTTTTTTTATTGTTATTATTTATTACATTTTTAGATATATTTAACCTTATTTATATATTTAAATATACTTTCATTGACATTTCTATTTATATAATCATTTTAATTTTATAAAAAATGAAAATACAGGTTTTTTTTATTTTTATTTATTTATTTTTCAAAATTGGTATATTAATTCTAATTACATATACACTCAATATATGATTAAAAAATTTTTTTTCTTCTTGTTCTTTCTTTCTGTCTCAAATATAACTAATATTTTATGATATTATTATAATAAATATACTTCCATTGACATTTCTATTTATATAATCATTTTAATTATATAAAAAATGAAAATACAGTTTTTTTTTATTTTTATTTATTTATTTTTCAAAATTGGTATATTAATTCTAATTACATATATACTCAATATATGATTAAAAAAAATTTTTTTTTTTTTTTAATTTTTTTTTTCTTGTTCTTTCTTTCTGTCTCAAATATAACTATTGTTTTATGATATTATTATAATAAAAATAACATTTTTTTTTAGTTTTCTTTTAATTACTATAAAATATTTTTTTTTAAAAAAAAAAAAAAATTGCTAAGCATTTATATTGTAATTATATATATATATATATATATATATTTTCATACAAAAAAAATATAATATTAAATACAATATAATAAAATAAAATAAAATAAAATTAATGCCATTTTAATACATATTTCATTAAATAAACACTAATTATTATAGTTACTTTTATAATAAAAAATATAAAATATAATAAATAAAAAAATATAATGAAAATATATATATATATAAATACATATATATAATATTTTTAAGAAAACAAAGAAAACAAATTAATATATATTTTTTTATTTATTTTATTTATTTATTTCATTTTTTTTTTTTTTTTTTTTTTTTTTTTTGTTTTTTTTTGTTCTTTGTTCTTTGATTTTTGATTTTTAATTTAATTTTTGATTTTAGTTTTTAATATAGTATAAAAAAAAAAAAAAATTATAATTATAATAATAATAACAAACATTTTAGTATTATTATTATTACTATTACAATACTCTATAAATGTTATTCTTTATAAATATATATATATTATAATTATTATTTTCTAAAAGAAAATAATAAAAAATTAAATTATAAATAATTTAATATTTTTTTTTTTATTTAATTAGTTTAATATAAACTAATTAAGGTATAAAACTATTAATAATAATTTAAGAAAAATGTATAAAATATAAAATATATATCTAATTAATATTTTTTTTTTAAAAAAATACATTATTAATTTTTAAATTTTATATTTATCTTTTACTTTAATTTTTAATTTTTTTTTTTTTTTTTTTAAATAAATATTATCTATTTATGATGAATTTATATATATTTATATATATATATATTTATAATCTAATATTTTGATATTATTTATAAATATATTTTATTATTATATACTACATATATTTATTAACATTATTAGTAGAAATATATCTCATTTGAACAGTTTATAATTAGGAAAATAAAGATATATATATTATTTCATATTAAATATTAATTTTATTGATTTGGATTCCATTGACCCGAATTTCCTTGGTTTGGATCCCATTGACCTGAATTTCCTTGGTTTGGATCCCATTGTCCTTGATTTTGCGTTGTTGCTGTTGTTGCGTTATCATCACCGCCACCCAATAATTTTAAAAATGGCTTTATAAATATTTCATATAATGGTCTTAATGTAAAGCATAACCATATAAATAATATTAAAAGTACAATTAAGATTATAATTGTAATAATCCATAATTTCTATTTTAATACATAAAAAAATTAAAAATTGATATAAAATATTTATTAATTTATTATTTATAATATTATAAAATATAAAATTTAAAAAAATAACATAAATATTATTATATAATAACAATAAAAAAAAAAAATAATGATTTATTTCAATATCAAAAAAAAAAAAAAAAAAAAAAAAAAATTTACCTTTCTACTACTTTTACGAATTTCTATAGCTCTTGTTAATTCTTTTGATGCTTCTTCTACATTATATTCAGCATTATCAACATTTTCTTCTATAATATTAATAGTTTCATTTTGAGTTATTAACATATTATTCATATCTTGGAAAAGGTCACATAATTCCTAAATATATAATTTGCATTATTATTATTATTATTATTATTATTATTATTATTATTATTATTATTATTATTATTATTATTATTATTATTATTATTATTATTATTATTTATTTATTTATTTATTTATTTATTTATTTATTTATTTATTTATTTATTTATCTATTTATCTATTTATCTATTTATTTATTATATTATATTATATTAAATAATAATATGCTATTTATTTACATTAATAGATTGATTAATTTGTTCCATTTGATCATGTCTTTGTTGAGCTTCATCATATGCTTGTTTTGAACCACCCAATAAGGAATACTTTTTTTGTTATTTTAATTTTTTATTTAAAAAAAAAAAAAAAAAATTAAATAATAATAATATTTTTAATTAATAAATAATTTAGTAAAATAGCTTTTTTAATAATTTTATTACTTAAATATATATTCGATTTTTGGATTACTTACTTGTAATGCACCACCAGGATGACTATCAACATATCTTTCTGCTTCTTCTTGAGATGCATTTTTATGTACTATTTTTGATTTTAATTATAAAAGAAAAAAATAAATAAATAAATAAAGTTAATAAAACTATATTTAATTATTAAATAATATTATATTCCTATATTTACTATATATCATATATTATGTATGTGTTATATGTATATATTTATATATTTACCAATTTGATATTGTCGAATCATTTTATTACGTCCTTGTTCAACATTTCTCATTCTTTTATCATTATAAGAATCAAATACTTTTTTAAGGTTATTTGATGCATTGTTAATTTGACTTAATACCATTTTTTTATCTCGTGGATTACTAATTCTTTCAGCTTCAGCTTTTAAACCTATTTTTATTTTTATTTTTATTTTTATTATATTATTTTTAATTAAATTTATAAAATAAATAAATAAATATATATATATATAAATATATAAATATATAAATATATAAATTTAAAGAAAAAAATAATAAATTTATATAAAAAAAATTAATAAATTTGAATTATAATAATTTATATTTATTGATTTTATTAAATAATTATAATAATTATTTAATAAAATCAATAAATATAAAAAAATAGTTCTATTTAATATTAATAACTTTTTTTTTTTTAAGAAAAACATTATAATTGAAATAAAATATTTAATTTAAAAAAATTTTTAATATATTAATAATTAGATTTTATTTACTTTTTAATTGATTTGTTATTCTTTGAATTTCAGCAGTAACACGTTCCTCTAATTCTGTTATTCTTCTTGAATTTTCTGCTGTTTCAGCTCTTCTTACTTCATTATAATTTCTATTATATAATGAATCAAGCTTATCTATGTAATCCCATATAGCTTTAACATCACTATTTATATTATTAATCTATTAATTGTAATTTTATTTATTTATTTATTTATATTATATTATATTTATATTATATTATATATATTGTATTGTATTATATGATATTTATATTATATTATAAATAATAGTAATTATTTATTACAAAAAAAGGAAAAATAAATATTCGTTATTAAAATATTAATTTGGGGTAAAAAAAAAATATTTATAAAATATATTAATAATTATAAAATATTTTTATTTTTATTACCCTTCCTGAATATTGACTTGAGACATCACCTCCTCCATTTCTTGAATAACCTGGACTACCAGGGGGTGAATTATATCCATTATTACGACTGTATGCACCACCATAATTATTTGAGCGACTTCCATTATTTGAACGACTACTTTCATAATTATTTGAACGGCTACTTCCATAATTATTTGAACGACTATTTCCATAATTGTTTGAACGACTATTACCATAATTATTGGAACGACTATTTCCATAATTATTGGAACGACTACTTCCATAATTGTCATAATCGTCATCATACTGACTATCCTTTATTTGATTATAATTATAATTACTACCACCCTATTTAAATTTTAAAAAAAATTTATAATAAAATATATTATTATTTCCTCTTTATTATTATTATTGTTGTTGTTGTTATTGTAAATTAAAATTATTTCATTTTTATTTCAATAGATTATTTATATATTATATTTTATTATTTTTATTATTTAAATATAATAAATTATTGTTACCCTTAATTCCGTTAAACGATCTCTGTACATCTTGGTTATTTATTATATTGATATTTATATTTTTATTTATTATTAAATAATTTATTTTCTATGTATTATATTTAATCAGATATGACTGAATAAATAAATAATTTTGGTATTATGAAATTAAATTCTATTTTTAATAGAATAATTATAATATTTAATAATTATAAATTATACTTATTTTGATATATTTATAACTATTAAAACAATTTATCAATTAAAATTTACTTTATAATTATTACTTTTTTATTATTTGAAATTAAACATTTATATAATATTTTGTTTTTCACTTTTATACTTTATAGTATAATTTTATTTTAAATATTTAAAAAATAAAATTATTTTTAAAAAAAAAACCAAAATATTATATAATTTATTATTGATTAAAATTATTTGATATATTAATATACACTTTTTATATATTGATAATTAAATTTGTACGACAAAAAATAAAATAAAAACTAAACTTAAATATTAGTTTTTATTTTTTTCCAAATAAATATATTTATTATTACTATTATACTATTATTATTATTATTTATTATTAATTATTATTATTTATTTGTTATTTATTTATTTATCAATTTATTTATTTATCAATTTATTTATTTATTTATTTATTTATTTATTTATTTATTTATCCATTTGTTCATTTATTATTATAAAATAATTTATAATAAATTATTTTTTTTTTACTCTAAATATAAATTCCGTTATTCAATTAATATATTATTATATATTGTATGATATAATATAATATTATATAAATATAGTTATTATTAAATAGTAAATCTAGAATATATTTTAATATTATTAATTATATAAATAGGTACCTCTTTTTTTGACATTATATTTAAAAATTAAAGTAAATTAATTTATCAATATATTTATTTATAATATTCTAATATATTAATATATAAAATAATATATTATAATTAAAATAATCATTTCTATTAGCGGTAATAATTTGAATTAAATATAAAAAAAAAAAACAAATTTAGTTTATTTTAAAATATATTTATATTATAATATATTATTAATATATATTAAATATATTTAAATATACCTAATTATTTTTATTGTAAAAATAATTAATTTTAGTTATTAAATAATATTTTTGATTTGTTCATTAATCTGTTTCTAAATTAAAAAAAAAGTAATGAAATTTAAATAACTGGTAAAAATAATAAATATTTTCTTTTTTTATATATTTAATAAGTAAATAATAATTACTTATTAAATATAATAATAAAATTTTGTAGGTGGTAGTAGAAAAAAAAAAAAAAAGATATTAATATACATATTATATTATATAAACAAAGTTAAATATTGAAACGAATAAAAATAAATATGTAAATTAATATTTGCATTTTTTTTATTCTTTATTTCTAATATTGTTTAAATATTAATTATGTTTTTAAAATTATACTAATGTAATAATAATAATAATAATAATAATAATAATAATTAATAATAATAAATAATAATAATAATAATAATAATAAATAATAATAAATAAATAATAATATTAAATAATAATAAATAATAATAATAATAATAAATAATTATTTATTAAATAATTATTATTTGTTATTATTATAATTATTATAATCATTATTATAATTATTATTAAAAGTATTATTAAAAATATAATTAATAATATAAAAATATATATAAATGTATATATAATTATATAATTATATTTATATTTATATTTATAGATTAATATTAGTATTAAAATTATATAAAAATTATATAATATATAATAATAATAATAATTATTATTATTATTATTACCAATGATTATTATTATTATTATTATTATTATTATTATTTATTATTATTGTTATTATTATTATTATTATTTATTATTTTGATTATTATTATTTATTATTATTATTTATTATTTATTATTATTATTATTTATTAATTATTATTATTATTATTATTATTTATTATTTATTATTTATTATTTATTATTATTTATATTTATTATTATTTATTATTTATTTTTTATTATTTATTATTATTATTTATTATTTATTATTTATTATTTATTATTATTATTATTTATTAATTATTATTTATAATTATTTTTATTTATTATTTTGATTATTATTATTTATTATTATTATTATTATTTATTATTTATTATTTTGATTATTATTATTTATTATTTATTATTTATTATTTATTATTTATTATTTATTATTTATTATTTATTATTTATTATTTATTATTTATTATTTATTATTTATTATTTATTATTTATTATTTATTATTTATTATTTATTATTTATTATAATTATTATTATTATAATTATTTATTACTTTGATTATTATTATTTATTACTATTATTATTATTATTTATTATTTTGATTATTATTATCATTATTTTTACTATTTATTATTATTTATTATTATTATTTACATAATTATTATTATTTCATTTATATTATTAAGAAGCAGAATTATAATTATCACAAAAAATATAATACAAAATAATATAATAATGATAATAATTAAGGTTACATATTTTATTTATTTTATTTAATTATTATTATTATTCAATTTAATCATTATTCAATTTTAATTTAATTATTATTATTCAATTCTACTTACAAATAATAAATATTACACACATGATATTCATATTATTATAATACATGTGATATATTAAATGATACTTATTCAATGATGATCATGTGATGATGATTCTTATTATAGCACGTATCATCATTTTTATTGAATCATGTGATGATCAAGCCACGTCTTGTATAAAGATGTTTTATAAACAATTTTTATTTCACAAAAAGAAAATAATATAAAACAAACTTTGTTATTCTGAGAATATAATATATTATTTGTGTAAATTTCATATATTATATACAATAAAGTATTTGGAAAAATTAAATAAATATATTATTTAGAAAAACGTTTTATTTAAATTTAAAATAACAATTTTTCTTTAGGGTATAACTTTAATTATTTATATACATAAATAAAGTTTATTTAAAAATTAACTATATTTATCGATATATTTATTTGTAATAAAACTATATAGAATATATTTTATTTAATTGTAATAAAACTATATAGAATATATTTATCTATTACTTTTATATAAAAACGATTATACTTTACATACCTAATTAACTAATTATAAATAAATATTTTTATTTATTTAGAATTTATTTTCTTATTTTTTATCAAAAATTTTCATAATATTATTGTATGAATTTTGAAATGAAAAAATATTATAATCTAAATTTCTTTTTTCTTTTTTCTTTTTTTTTTTTTTGTGGGCTAAGAAAATATTTGATATAAATATAAAAATATATATTAAAAACAATACTAATTATAATTTATATATAAAACAAGAAAACAATATTCCAATCAATCCATAAAATAAATCCTTCTAATATATTTATATATAAATAAGATTTAAAAATTAAAAATGTAATAATATTTATAAAATATAATATGCTTATATATCAATCGGTAATATCATATTAATTATTTTTTCCCTTTTTCTTCTTTTTTAAATAGTTTTTTTTTTATAATTAGTTTTATTAAAATATTAGTTATATATCATTACTTCTTCCTTTTTCTATAATATAATATAATATAATTAATTCATCATTTTTATTATAAAACAAACAAATTTAACCTATTTTTCTTTTTTTAAAAAATCATGTACATTGTGATACAAAATAAAGTACAATTAATTAATAATTAATAATATGTCAATTTTTTTTTTTTTTTTTTGAAAATATTCTTTTCAATTGTTAGTTGTTTTTAAAAAATAAAATCTAAAGAAGTATTATTGATTTTAGTATTTATCCTTTAAGCAATATATTTTATAATTCTAGTATGTATAAAAAGATATTAGTATACTTATACTTATTATTATACTGATATTATGACATCAATAAATTCAAGTGAATTCATGAAGTACTCTATATTTTATGAAATTTATTGAAGTCTCTATGTTTTTTTGTTTTTTTTTTTTTTGTTTTTGTTTTTTAATTATATATATGCTTATTAAAAAAAAAAAAAGTTAAAAATCTTCCATTTTTGGAAACATAATGAAATATTAAAAATTTTTAGGTTTATTAGTTAATATTTATTTTAACGAATAAAAATTAAAATTTTAAATTTATTTCATTTTTTATTTTTCTTTTTTTAAAAATAATTAATAATACAAAATATATATAATTTTTATTAGTTAATAAAATTATGTATATTTTTTTTTAAAAAGAAAAAGTTCTTTAATTTATTTCGGTAAATTTTTTTTTTTAAAATTTATTTATTTTTTATTTTTTAAATTAATTTTTTTTTTTAAATTAATAATTTTTTGTTACAAAAAAAAAAAAAAAACATTTATATATATTATTAGTTAATTATATTAATAAAATATATTATATTTATTGTATTAAACACTAAGAAAATTATACAAAAATAAACAATATATAATATATTATAATATATTATATTATATGCTATATTACTATAATAATTATATCATATTATATAACTATATATTTATAAACACTGCACATTATATAATATATATTCTATTTTGTTTTAAAAAATAAAATAAAATAAAATAAAATATATTTTAATATAAACACTATATATATAAATATTTATATATACATATAAACAAAACAATTTTTTTATTATTTTATTTTATTTTATAAAAATTTAATATATCAACAACAAAAAAAAAAAAAAATTAATAACAATTTAATAAATATTAATAACAAAACATTTTTGGAATGTTTTTTAATAATTAATAATGTATTTAATTTAAAAACAAATTTAAATAATAATATTTTAATTAAATTCTTAATAACAATTCTTGTAATACTTTAAAAAAAAATTTTTAATTTTTTACAACAGAAACATTTTTATTTATTTATTTACTTATTTATTTATTTATTTATTTATTTATTTAATACTGAATATATTTTTATTTGTTTTGAATACATTTTTATTTGTTTTGAATTTCAGTAATTTGTTTAGTTTATTTAATAATAAATACATTTTATAATTATTTATTTACTTTTAATAATATCAGACTAATAATAATTTTTCAAATAATAAAATGATGCTTTGTGGTCTTTTTTTATATTTCCTATCCTTATTGTTTAAGGAATAGTTTTTTTTTTTTTTAAATATATAAACAATAAATCAAGTAGTATTATGAAGTTAAAGTTTAAATTACGTAATACAAAAATACAAAAATTATACTATGAAAATATTGATATGAAAATTTTTGTTATCAATTTTTGTTTATTAATTTGTTTTCGAATTTTTTTTTTTTATAGTATTTTCTTTGCATAGAAAGAAATGAATCATTCAATTAATGTTATAAATATGGAAGTAAGAAAAAAAAAATTTTTTATTAATAATTTTTTCTATTTCTATATGTTTCAAAAGTTTTTATGAATCATTTAATATAATAAAATTATTTAAATTAACTATTTAATTGATTTAAATTAAAAATATATATTTACATTGTAGTTTGAATATTAAATACAAATAATAAATTTTGGCAAATTAAGTAATTGAATGAAACTATAATAATAAATAAATTAAATAAATAATAAAAAAAAAAAGAAAATAATACAGTAGTAAAAAAAAAAAAATAAAAAAAGAAAAAAGTCTGATACATAATTTATATTAATTAATATTAATTAATAATAGATTAAAAAAAAAAAAAAAAAAAAAAAAAAAAGATTAAAAATCCATTTTTTTTTTTTAATATATTTAATATATTTTAAAATATAAAAAAAAAATAATAATTAAATGTAAAACGTAAAACAATGAATTTAAATATATTAAATTATTGTTTTGATTAATAGTAGGGAAAATAATTAAATATATGTATATATAGATTTTTATAAAAACAAGTAAATACATTAAAAAAAATTATTATATTATGTTTATATATTATATAGAAATAGATATTAGAAATTAATACAATAAATAATAATTAACAATAATATTCATATATTACATTAGGAATAATGAATTTTTATTTTTATTTTTATTTTTATTTTTATGTTTATGACTATGTTTATTTTTATTCTTTTTTAAAAAGAAATAAAAAAAATATAAATCATTTCCTTAAATTATTTAACATAACTTTTTTTTTTATTATTTCTTTATAATATACAAAAAATTGACAGAATTTTAAAATAATAAAAAATAAGATAATAAAAAAAAAAAAAAAAGAAAGAAAAAAAAAATTAATAATTAATAATTATAATATTATATCAAGATTAAAAAAAAAAATTTTTTTCAATTGAAATATTTATTACAATATATTTATAATATATACTAGAATTAAAATATATAATTCTATACATTTTTTTTTTATATTTTATTTATTAATGTATTATCAATTAATTACAATCTTATTTATTATTGATTCTTCGTTTTTTGTTTTCTTTTTTTTTTATTATTATTAATACTATTTTGTTGTTATAAAACAAATTTAATTTATATAGTTTACTATTTATAATAATACTTTTGTGAATTATTTCTATTTTCTTTTTTCAAATTAAATAAATGATAAAAAAAAAAAAAGTTTAATAATTATATCATTATTTATAAAGTATTTAAATAAATTAAAACGTATTTTCTATTATTTCATTGCATTATTTTATTAATGATTTTTTATTAGGATTTTGACAAGATATTTCTTAATTGATCTTTTCTGCACTATATAATTAGTAGCTTTCCAAATAATTTTTATTTCAATATCCATTATTATACTGTTTTTTTTCATATAAATCATATGACCTAATCATAATTACTCATATATTAAAGAATTTCCAATTTTGTAAGTAGTTGAAATATTACATATTAAAACACACCAAATAAAGAATTTTTAATAAGATGTATATATTGAATTTGCTTATTTATATGGGAAAATATAATATTTTAATACTTTTATTTATTATATAATAATATTAAATTGATTATTAGAATATTTAATATTGATTAATATAACTATAATATTTATATTTTATTATTTGAATATTAGTATTGCATATAAAACTTTTTATTTTATCTATTTATCTGAATAGTATGAATAAAAAAGTTTTTTTTATTTTTCTTTTTCCTTTTATTTAATTTTTTTATGGTTAAATAAAATATTTTTTATTTAATAAAAGATTTTTATGTTGATTACTAAAATTTTTTATTTACAATACTTACTTGATCACTTTAAATTTTTTATTTACAATACTACTTGATTACTTAAAAATTTTTATTTATAATATTACTTGAATACTAAAATTAATAATTTTTTTTTTTTTTTTTTTTACAATTTTTTTCTTCTTTTTTTTTTTTTTTTTTTTTTTTTTTTTTGATTACAAATTATTTATTTAATTTAATATATTATTTTTTTTTTTTTTTTCAAAAAAAGTTTATTATTTATAATTTAATAAACATTTTGAAATAATTATAAATGATTTAATATTTAATTTTAATTTTTATAATATTTTATGTAATTTATTAGTATTCAAATAAATATATTAATATATTTTCCAATATAAATAACCAAAATTCAATACATTTTTTTTTTTTTTTTTTTTTTTTTTTTTGAAAATTCTTATTTTGGTGTTTTACATGCAAAAATTTTATAGCATTTTAGTTATTAAACCAATGAAAAAAAAGCTTTTTTATTTGTTCATTAATATTTCTATTATATTAATAAATATTAATTAAATTTCAATTTATTTTTAATAAACTTTATTATAATTAACTAAAACAAATTATATGTAATAGAGTTTGTTGATGTAAAAGATCAAAGATGTCTTTTTTGTTTTGTTTTGTTTTGTTTTTTATTCTTTTTTTTTTTAAAAAAAAATATAAATATCGAGCTTTTTTTCTTTCTTTTTTTTTTTTTTTTATTTATACTCTATCAAAATATTAATAACTTAATATTTGAAGAATAAACTAAATAAAGTTATATTTTTTTATATAACATAAATTTTTAAGTATAGGCAAAAATAAATAATAAAAAATAAACATTAAAAACAATGGAACAAGTTCTTAAGGATAAGGTTGTTGTTATTTCTGGAGGAGCCAACGGTGTTGGTAGAGATGCTGCCATAGAATTCGCTAAAAATGGTGCTAAGGTTGTTATTGGTGATATTAATAATGCTGAACAACATATTGCTAAAATTAAATCACTTGGTAGTGATGGTCTTTATGTTCATACTGATGTAAGAAAGGTTTCTGATTGTAAGAACTTATTCGCTCAAGCTTATGAAAAATTCGGTAAAATTGATTGTTTCTTCAATTATTCTGGTGTCACTCCAGTATCTGCTCTTGATACTTGTGATGAAGAAACTTTTGATGCCGTTATGGATACTAACTTCAAGGGTTGTTTCTTCTGTTGTCAAGAAGCTATTAAATACATGAGAATGAACGGTGGAGGTTCTATTGTTCTTACTGGTTCACCACATGCATGGGGAGGTGACAAAGATAGATGTGCTTATGCTTGTTCAAAGGGTGTTCTTCGTGTATTAAGTAGTCACATTGCTCAACAATATGCTTGTGAACATATTCGTTGTAATTACTTAACTTTAGGTTGGACTCCAACTGAAGGTGAACTTGCTTTAAGAAAAGCTCAAGGTGAAACTGAAGAAGAATTAAGAAAACGTGCTTCAGCTGTTATTCCAATGGGTAGAATGTGTGAAACTACTGATTACTTATCTTCACTTGTTTTAATGATGTCTGATTCCGCTTCTGCTATGACTGGTAGTGTTTTCAGAGTTACAGCTGGTTTCTACATTTAAACAATTTGTAAATAAAATAATTTATTTTTTTGTATAGCTTTTTTTTTTATTTTTCATATTAAAGAGTGATTAAATAGAAAAAATAAATATATATTAGATATAAATAAAATCAATTACCTAATATAAGATTAGCATATTTTTATGCAAAATTATTTAAAAAAAAACAAAACTAGAAATTAAAGAATAAAAAATAAAATAAAATAAAATAATAATAATAATAAAAGAAATAAAAAATAAAATAAAAGTAAAATTAAATAATAAAAAATAAATTGTAAAAAAAAAAAAAAAAGAAATAAAATGTAAAAAAAAAAAAAAAATAATAAAATATCAAAAAATAAAATAAAATAAATTTTTTAAAAAAAAAAATAAATATTTTGCTATAAATGTTAATAATTTTTTATAATTGTTATTTTTTTTTCATCAGTGTTTTTTTTTTTTTATTTATTTTATAGAATAAATTATAAAATAAAAAAAAAATATCAATATTAAATCATATTCATTAATATTTCATAGAAAATTGTAATTAAAAATATTATAATTAAAATATTTTATAATAGTATTTAATTATCTTTTTTTTTTTCAATATTCATTTAATATTTATTTTCGAATTATAAATAGGAAAATAATAAAAAAAAAGATGAGAGCTTCCCATTTTATGTAAAGAGAACTTCCTATTTTGTATAAATGAACTTCCCATTTTATATAAAAGGAACTTCCCATTATATATAAAAAGAAATTCCCATTTTACATAAAAAGAAATTCCCATTTTGTAAACTTCCCTATTTTATATAAAAGCGAAACAAAAAATCTTGTTCTTTTTTTTTTTTCTTAAGTACAATCCAAAGAAAGTTAAATAATAATATAAATATAAATTGATCTGATATTCGAATATCTATAGATAATATATCATTTAATATTTGATTATTTTTAATATTAAAAAAAACATAATAATTCAAATATTTCAATAAAAAAAAATAAAAAAATATTAGATGTAAGAAAAGAAAAAAAAAAAAAAAAAAACATAAGGAAAATAGTAAAGTAATAATAATAAAGTATATAAAAAAAATAATTTTTTTTTATTATTTATTTATAATAACTTTATAATACTTTGTTTATTTTTATTTTTTATTTTTTGTATATCATATTTATTTATTAATATTTATTTATTTATTTATTTTTTTTATGGTATATCTTGTATATTTTTATTTTTAATTTCTGTTTATTTTTTTTTATATTTTTATTTTTATATTAAAATTGTATTGAAGAATATGGACAATACAATTTTTAATATATTATTAATATAAAATATTAAACAAAAAAAAAGTTAAAAATATATAATAATATATTTATTAATATATTTAATAATATATTATATTATATTTAATAATATATTATATTATATTTAATAATATATTATATTATATTTACAAACGATTAAAATAGTTATAAACATTTCAACAAAGAATCATATAAAATGTGGGGGGTTTACTAAACAAATATCTAATTTAAGCTATGTTTTTTTCTTCATAACTCATCAAGTTAATATGTCAAAGATCGTTCAAAGAGTTCAGCTTTTTTTTTTTTCTTTAAAAAAAAAAAAGAACAATAAACGTTAAAAAGTTCTTATTAATCTATTATAAATCTATTATAAAATTTTTCTTTTTCTTTATTTATTTTATTTCTAATTGTTTGTAATACATATTGAAACAATAATAATTTTAATGTTTGTAATACACATTGAAACAAATAATAATTTTAAACAATAAAACTTTAAAAAAAATAAAATAAAAATAAAATTAATTCTATACTTTTTATTAAAAAAAAAAAAAAAATTATAAAGTTTTATTGTTTAAAATTTTAATTAATATTTATATTAATAAAAAAAGAAAAAAAGAATAAAATATTTGTCAATATATTTAAAAGTATTGAATTCTTTTTTTTTAATTAATTGTTGTGTTTTAAGTTTATATTAAATATTGAATATTAAAATAATAAATTCTTAAAACCAAAATTCTATTACGTTTCTAATCAAAGAAAAAGAAAAATATGTATAGAAAAGAAAAAAAATTTTTTACTTAAAAATATGTAATCATATGAATTTATATTTTTAATATTAAAATATACGCCACAAAGATAATCTAAATTTCATAGATTTATAAATTAATGTATATAAAAATTTTTACATAAATTTATGTTAAATAATATAAATTTATGTAAAAATTCAATAAAAATTATTAGTTTTTTTAAATTTATGTAAAAATACAATAAAAAAATATTATTTTTTTGGGGAGAGTTGCATTTCGCAATGTTGCATTTCGCAATGGGGCGCATGACAAAGATTTGTAGGTTGCATTTCGCAATGTTGCATTTCGCAATGGGGCGCATTATTGTATAAATAATTAAATAAATAAAAATATAATATAAAGAATTATTATTTAATAATATTTTTTTATTTAATAATATTTTTTTATTTAATGATTTAATAATATTAAATATTTTTTTTTAATATTGAATATTTTTTTAGTATTTTAATAATATTTTATTTATTTTTTTTATTTAATGATATTGAATATTTCTTCAATATTTTTTTTATTTAATGATATTGAATATTTCTTCAATATTTTTTATTTAATATTTTAATAATATTGAATATTTTTTGAATATTTTTTTTATTTAATTATATTTTTTATTTAATATTTTAATAATATTGAATTTTTTTTTAATATTTCAAATCAAAAAATTTTATAAAAATATTTAATTTTATAATGAATTTTTATTTTTATATTTTTTTTTTCGTAAATAAGTAATTAATAAAAAAATATTTATTTATTTATTTATTTGTTTCTTTTCTTTATTCTAAAGTTTATATTATTTTTTATTTATTATTTGTTAACGTCTTTTTAATAAATATATATATATAATACTGTTATATTATTTATTATCTTTTATTTTTTTTATTATTATTCATTTATCAAAAAAAAAAAATAAATATATTTAATTTTATAATAAATTTTTTTTTTTTTTTAATTTTTTTACTTTTTTTTTTTTTTTGTAATTAAGTAATTAATAAAAAAAGAAATATTTATTTATTTGTTTATTTTTCTATTCATTTATTTATATATATATTTTTTATTTATTTATTTAATTTTTTTAAATTCTATTATATGTGGCTTTCATAATTTGTGTTAAAAAATTTTTCATTTTTTTATTTGTTTTTTATGCGCCTCATTGCAAAAATTTAATATGCGCCCCATATCATATTGCGAAATGCAACATTGCGAAATGCAACACATTCATTTTTTTGTACTTTTTTTTTTTTACAACTTAAATTTGAGTATTATTGTTAATTGTATTTTGTTTATTTTTTATTGTATTAATTTATGGAATCAATAATACAATAAAAAATTGTATTGATTCCATAAATTAATACAATAAGAAAAATTGAAAAGTTGAAAAAAGTTAAAGTTTATAGATAAAAAACTTGTTAATAATAAAAACTTTTAGACATATATGGAAATAATAAATAAAAATATGTCAAAAAAAAAATTTATATTAAATATTTAAGTAATGATATATAGATATATAAAACAACTTGAAATTATATTAATATTAACAATTTTTTTTCTTTTTTTTTTTTTTTTTTTTAATTACTTTCTATATTTTATAAATAACAAATAATAAATTCATAAATTCTTTCTTAAATTAATAAATTTTTATTTCACTTATATACATATCAATATTATATTATATAAATGTATATATAATTATAAATTATTTATTATTATTATCTATCAAGCATAATAAATAATTTTATAATTATCACATTTGAATAATAAAAGAAAAAAAAAAAAAAGAAAATTATAATTATATTCTTTACTATTTTTATATTTAATTATCATATTTCTGATAATAAATTTCAAATTATACTCATTGTATTTTTGTATATTATACTTAAAATAAGTAATACTTTTTTATTATTTATTTTATATTTTTATACAGTTTTTTTTTTTTTTTTATTCAGTTTGTTATAATTTATTTTTTTTTTTTTTTTCGTTCCATAATTTTTATTAAATATTGATATTGTATATACTAGGAATTGCAAATTGTAAATTTTTTACATTATATATATATATATATATAAAATCGTATTATATTTTTTTGATAGTATTTAAACATATTTATATAACATATCTTTTTTCTTTTTCTTTTTCTTTTTTTTTTTTGAATTGCTTCTGACATTATATTTAATCATCTAATAATCCTAAATGTTCCAAAAATCCTTCAGAACAACGCATCATTTGGTCAAAAATATATTTAAATGCTTATATAAATATATATATTTGTATAAGATAAATATAAATATTAAATATTAAACATATATAGAATAAAAATATATATATTAAAAAGGATATATATTATTAAAAATTAAAATAATAATTTTATTAGAAAATAATTTTTATATAGCTCATCTAATTTTAAATTATATAATATAAAATATGTTATATATGTGTATTGTTATAATGGTATACCTTCTGTTCCTCTAGAAAAATATGGATCTTTTATAACAATTTCACCATCTGGGTCAAATTCACCAAATAATTGAACTAGATAATAAAATATAAAATATAATAATTAATACATTATGACTACACATTTTTTTTTTTTTAAAAAAAAAAAAAAAAATTACAATTGATTTTAATTTTATATATATTTACCTTCTGCTTTTGAATTTTTTGGTTCAATTCTTAATAAATTATCTAAATTTTTATAATCCATACAAAGAATATAATCAAAATTAAAGTAGTCTTCTTTACGTATCTAAATGATATAAATAAAAATATTTAAATAATAATTTTTTTTTTTTTTTTTTATAAATATATATATTATTTTTAAATTATAATTTAATGATATATTTTATTATTATTTGATATCCATTATTTAAATAATATTAAATTATTATTGAAAAAAAAAAAAAAAAAAAAAAAAAAAAAAAAAAAAATTAGCATACCCTTCTAGCTTTGTGATTTATTTGTACTTTATTGTTTTTACAAACAGAACGAGTACGTCCATCAGGAGGACTACCAGTATGATAACCACCAGTACCACAACTATCAATTATAAATTTATCATAAAGGTGACGTCTTTTAACTTCATGACGAAAAACTGCTTCAGCCATTGGTGAACGACAAATATTACCTAAACAGACAAATAGTACACCAATTTTGTTATTATCCTTATTTTTATAATTATTACTGTTATTATTATTTACATTATTATTATTTTTATAATTGTTTTTATTTTTGTAACCATTATTGTTATTTCTGTAATTATTATTTTTATAATTGTTATTTTTATAATTATTACTATTATTATTATTATTATTATTCATGATGTTAATATTAAATAAAAAAATATAATTTTATGAATTTTTTTTAATAATTAATTAATATAATAAAATATATATATTATATATCTAAATTTTATGCTATAATTATAATAGTTGTTAATAGTATCATACCATCCAATCAAAGTTTATATTTTTCTGTTATAAAATTATATATATTATATATATGTATTATATTTTAAATTTTATGTTATATATGCATAATATTAATAGTATAATAACATAATTGCAAAGAGTCTTCTTTTTTAATGATTATAAAAACAGAATTTTTTTAATCATTAATAATAAAATAATAATATAATTTATATAAAGTTTTTTTTTTTTTTTAAAAAAAAAATAAAAATAACTGTTTTAATAAAAAAGTTTTTTGTTTAAATTTTGTTTTATTGAAGTTAAGAATATTTCCAATCTTTATTTTATTATTATTATTCTTATTATTATTATTATTATTATTATTATTATTATTATTTTTTTTTTTTTTTTTGTTTAATTATTTTAATTTTTTCTTTTTTCTTTTATATATATATATTTAAATATATTCCATTTACTAAAACAATAGTTTTATTTTTTTTTATTATTATTATTTTTTAGTAATAAAATACATTTATATTTATATACAAAAATGTTTGTATATAATTGTAATTTATTTAATAATTTATTTAGTAATTTTTTTTTTTTATTAAAACATTAGTTATTTCAAAAAACTACAAATTTTACCAGAACTGCTTTTACGAAAAAAAAAAAAAAAAAAAAAAAAAAAAAGAAAACTCTGTCAATCTTACATAAAAAAAAAATTTTTTTTTAAATTTAAAATTTAAATTTTAAATTTTTCCCTTCCCTTTTTTTAGTCTTGTTCTACTAAACTTTGACTTTGTACAGCTCCATTTTCAATATTATTTAATTCTAGGAAGTTGATTTTATCTATAATAATAATTACTATAATAATCACATAACAAATGTTATGTTTAATTTTATCTTTATTACTTTTATTTAGATTATACATTCTTATAGAATCTTGATCAACAATTTTTTTTTATGTAATACATTTTCATCTAATATATCATCTTTTGTTAAACCATTAAAATTATTATTATTTTTATTGGTATTTTCTTCATTATTCTTTTCATATTTTTCATCATATTCTTCAACTTTATTTTCATCTTCATTTTCATCCTCTTTATCAGACAACATTTTCATTTTTTTTACTAATATTTTCCGCTTCATGTTCTACTAAATATTTTACAATATCTTCATTTTCATTTTCATATGTAATTTGTAATGGTGTACTACCATCTTTATTTTCTTTATTTATATCCATATCAGCACCATGTTCAATTAAATATTTTACTTTTACAATATTTTTATTTAAATATTCATTGTTACATGCGATATATAAATGGTGTAGTACCATCTTTTTTTTTTCTTTATTTATATCTTCTCAATATTCTTTTAAATATTTTATAATATTTTCATATTCATTCTTTTCTTCATATTCATATTCATATTCCATTTTATATGCAATATGTATATGAAATATCACCATTATTATTTTCTTTATTTATATCTGCATCATGTTCTATTAAAAATTTTACAAACTTTCATTATCTTCATTATTTTTATAATTACATATATATATATGTATTGAGGTATTTACCTTCCATATTTTCTTTATTTATATCTGTTCCATGTTCAATTAAATATTTTACGATATTTTCATATTCATTTTCTCATATAATATATAACGGTGTTTTACCTTTATCTTCTTCTTTATTCATATCAGTCCCATGATCCTATTATTATCACTACTTTTATTAATTATATTATCTACACTAGAGTTATCACTGGTCATTAATAAACAATTAAAAAAACTATCTAAAAAATAAAAAAAAAAATTTCTATCTAGATCAGAGAAATGATTAATACGAATATTTTTAAATAAGAAGCAATTAATAAACTAATGGTCAATTCTCTAATAATAACTGTCACAATGAAAACAACAATTAGGACTAGAATTATTAATCATTTTAGCTTTTTTTTTTTTTTTATGGCACACAATTTGTACGTCACTTTTATTGAATTTAAATATTAAAATACATGAATCATAAAAAACACATAATGAAAAAAAAAATGATACTAAAAAAAAAATAAAAAAACCAGTAATATATTATAGATAATAATAAACTAGCATCAATTTTATATTTCACATCTTGCCCTAAGTATCCACCTGAAATTTTTTCAATCAATTTATTATTAAAATATATTTTTTGAATAAGTATAAGTTCATTAAATCAAATGAATTTTATCCTTAAATATATATATAGCAAACAGCTATATTATTGCTTTATATTTCTATTTAATATTTTTAGTATTTAAAATACAATAAATATAAATCACTTAATACTAAATTCTTTATTTATTAATATTATAAAAAAAGCTTTTTTTTTTTCTTCAAACTGATACTAAATCCTTTATTCATTCATATTATAAAAAAGTTTCTTTTTTTTTTTTTCAAACTGACACAAAAAAAATTTTAATAAAAAAAAAAAAAAAATTCAATTTTTTCTTGATTTTAACTTTATTTTATTTTATAATTTATATTCTTTGTTTTATTTTGTTTTTAATTTTTATTTTATTTTTATTTTATCTTTATTTATTGTTATTTTTCATTTTTTCAATTTTTTTAATAAATATTATTAAAAACAGAAAAGTTTTTAAATTTAAATTTATTTCATTTTTATTTTTATTTATCTTTATTTTTAAAATTTTATTTTATTTTTATTTCATTTCAATTTTATTATTATTTTATTATTTATTATATTTTATTTTAATCTAAAGACACTCTTTTTTTTTTACACTTTATTTTTCATTTTTTATTTTACTATATTATTTTTTCTTTATTTAACTACTTTTATTTTTATTTATAATTAAAATATATTTGCAAATTTTATTTATTTAAAATATTACAAAAACATTTTTTATTTATGATATTTTATATTACTTTTTTTACTATTTTTTTTATAATTTCTTAAAATAAATTTACTATTTTTTTTAAATGCTTTTCTATTTATCTAAATATTTAATCCACTTAACAGGTGGTTGGAATACCACACCAGTCATTGTTTTCAATACCCCATTTACCGGCATCATCAACGTAGAAAGTTTCAGTACAAGTTGAGCAACACTTGTAACCTTGTTGAGTAACCTTAGAATTACATTTTGGAGCAGAGGCAGTTGGACATCCACACCATTGGTTGTTTTCAACACCCCAGTCACCAGCTTCATCTTGGTAAACAACTGGGTTACACTTAGCACTACAACACTTGTAACCTTGGCTAGTAATAGCAGTTGGACAAGTAGTTGGACCTGGAGATGGACCTGGACCTGGGTTTGGATTTGGAGTTCTGTCACCATAACCTAAGATAGAGATAAGACCATTGGCAACCATAATTTCAGTTTGACCCCAGAATCTGTGGTATTTGAAGGTTGGAGCACTACCACCGTTAAGGTAGTTTTCAACTTGAGCCCAATCTGGATCTTGCTTGTATTTTGGACGAATGTCAATGAAAGTAACACCACTCTTAAGGTTAGCACCTTGAGCGTTCTTACCAGTCCAACCAGATGGAATGTAAACTTCACCACCGAATTTATCGTAATCAGCACGAGCTTCTTCAGCAGCATAACCGAGATCATCCTTGTAGTTTTCAATAGCATCCATAACTTGGAGAGAAAGGTCAATACCTTCTTCATCACCATCCTTAGCAGAAACCCATAATAAACCCTTAATAATAGAAGCAATTGAACCAAGATCAAGACCTTCAGCAGAAACAGTACCGTGAAGGGAACGGTTAAGACCAGACTTGTTGAAGTTGCTCTTGTTCCATTCATCTGGGTTACCAGACCATTCAAGGTTAGTAGCGTGAACTACTTGACCACCACTAACACGAACAGTGTTCTTAACCCATTTGGCCCAATCTCTACAGACAGTTCCGGCCATTTCATTACCAGAAACGTAGTAAAGAGAACAGACACGTTCCATACCCCAACCTTGCATACCAGTCCAATTGTTTGATGGTGGATCGTGGTAAACTGGTTGCCAGTCATAGTACATACCGTAGAAGGTAGTAATATCACTACCTGGTTTAGCGTAGTGACCTTGCCATGAGTTAGTGGCACCACCAGCAATACAACCTTCAGAAGCTTGTAACCATCTGAATAATTCTAATTGACGGTCAAGAGAAGTAGCCCAATCGTCAGCACCAGATTTAGACTTTGGCTTGAAAGCAGATTGAGTAGAAAGAACCCAAGCGGCTAATGGGTTTTGGTAACCACTGTGAGTGTGAGAAGAACCAATTCTCCAGGCCCAGTCACCTTGTAAACCACCACCCCAAGCGAAGTACCAGGAGATAAGGTAGTGAGCAGAGTTCTTACCACGACCAGCAGAACATTTGTCGTGACCAATACAGTTACCGATCTTCTTGAAGTATTTATCGTATTGAGCGTAACGCATGTAATCACCAAGCTTGGCAGCCTTAGAGGCGAGATCAGAAAGGTTAACACCATCTTCTTCAGCCCAAATGTAACCGAAGTAAGCAGCTTGAATAGCACGAGCATCAGCATCTGGAGCAGCAGTGTATCTCCATTGCTTAGCGTAGTTGTTATCACCAGTGAAAAGATCTAAGAAACCGTTTCTACCACCCCATTTGAATTCTTCCCAACATGGGTGTGGAACAGTCTTCCAAGTAGATTCAGAAGAACCACGTTGGAAAGTGTTAATGAAAGATGGCTTAGATTTACCATCAGCTTGTTGACCATAACCGTACCAGTTATCACCATCAATAATCCAGTGCATAGCGTACATATCCCAAGTGTTGTAAGCTTGTTGAAGTTCCTTAGCGATTGGATCTTCACCAACAAGACCATCTTGGAAGACAAGTTGAGCTGGGTAGTTAGTAATATCATCATCTTCTGGAGCGTAAGTAGCTGGAGAAGATGGGTTATATTTACTGTTACCTGGTTGGTTCTTGGAATCTGGAATCATGTGCTTTTCTAAGTATTCCCAAGCAGTGTTAATACCGTCGTAGTTACCAGTAAGTTTACCGTTAACAGCTTCTAACCAGATCCAGAAAGAGTAAGTTTCAGATACAGATTCGTGACCATGATCTGGAGCTTCAACCATAAGAGTTTCAATTGAGTGGTATGGGACATTTTCTGGTGAGAAATAATCAGTATTGTATTGACCACCGTTAGTCATTTTGTTGTAGTGTTCAATAGCACGTTGAGCATAAGCATCACTAGCACGCTTCTTCATGACTGGAGCAGCAATAACAGTAGTGGCACCGAGAAGGGCAATAGCAGTTCTAATAGATGGCATTTTGTATAATTTTATTTAATTTGTTTTTTAAAAAATCGTAAAAAAAATAGTTTATAGTTTTTTTTTTAATTATTATTCAATAATAACAAATTTTTTTTTATTTTTTAGTTTGTTCCAGCAAACAATCAAATATTAAAAAATTTTATATTTTTTAATTATGAAGATAAAAATACATTTTTTGAGAAATCTTCTCTTTTTATATAAAAAAATTTTATTAATATTATATTTAAAAAAACTTTATTTTATAATATATAAATTAAATATCTTATTAGAAATAAATTTATTATAAAATTTAATTTTATCCAAAACTTTAAAAAAATTTAAAAATTATTAAAAATTTAATATATATCTGTTTTATTTTAATTTTTTTTCTACTAATCTTCTTTAGCTATATATTTTTCCATAGGTTCTTGAACTAGAGCCATATATTTTTTTTAAATAATAAAAATATGAAAATCTTATAATACATATGGTATATTAAAAATCTTATTGGTTAATTTATGAAAATCACTATTTTTATGACAAATTCTATTTATATTTATTTTTTAGGAAATCTGAAACAAAAAAAAAAAAAAGATATATGATCTGTATTCATTTTATTCCTAATGGTTATAATTTAATACTATAATCCTATTGTAATACCTTATTTTTTTTTCTTAAACCATATTTAATATATTTAGTGTAATAAAGGAATTAATTAAATTAGTAAAAGATATTTTAAAAAATTATTTATTAAGGTTTAACAAAAAAATTTAATTAAAATTAATTCAAATAAGAATTTACTATATAAATATAAAAATTATTAATATGTATAAAAATGTTAAAAATATTAATCAATAAATTTCTAAATTAATATATATATAAAAATAAAAAACGTTTTACTATTAAAAAACGTTTTACCATTAATCAATAATATTAAAACATAAAACAAATAAAAGTTAAGAATTTGAAGAAAGTTATTTAAAATACTATTTTTGTTTTATAATCATTAAAAAAAAATAATAACAAATTATTATTATATAAAGATTATTAAATCAATAAAGATAAAAAAAAAAAAAAAACACTTACAAAAACACATAATAATATTTTAATATTTTATTATGAATTCTGCGATTAAAAAATATATTAAAATATAAAAAATATATCTATTTTTATATACTTATTATATTTATATGTGTTTTTTATGTGTTTGTTTCCCTAATTTAAATAGTGATGAAGAAATTTCTATTATTATTATGATTTATACTACTTTTAACCTATATTTTTATTACACTAATTTATTTATTTATTTATTTATTTATTTATTTATTATTTATTTATTTATTTATTTTATTTTATTTATTTATTTTATTATTATTTATTATATTTATAGATTATACATTTGTTTTATTATTTATTTTATTATTATTTCTAACTTTTTTTAAAAAAAAAAAAATATATATATATAATTGTTTCAAAAAATGCGTCTATTACTGATATAAATGTATGTATTCACATTAATAGTTGTTTCAAAAAATGTTATATAGATATATAGAAAAAAGAATAAAATAAATATAGATATATATAAATTAATATATAAATAAATATACTTTTTTCTATAGTTTTTTTTTAAAAAAAAATTTTTTTTTATATACACAAAAATGTTTCATATTCTTTAATATTTTATTCTTCTTTTTGAAACAGGTTTTAACTAAATTAAAAAAAAAAAAGTTAAATTATTATTATTATAATTAATTTATTATACTTTATTGTATTATCTTTTAGTTAATGTCAAATGATGAATGTTAATTATTAAAAATAGTATTTATTACCGTATAAACCACAATATATATAATAAAATATTTTTACATATATAATAATTATATTAAAAAATATTAATATGAAAAATTGATAAATTATTAATATATATAAATATAATATTTTCTCCTTAATTTTCTTTTTCTTTTTCTTTTTCTTTTTTTTTTTATTATATGAAATTTATAAAAATATAAAAATAAAAAAATTAAATAATAAAATTATAAAATAATCATAAATAATGTAAAAATATAAAAACATATAAATATAAAAAAAATGGAAAAAAAAAATATAAAAAATATAACATATAAAAAGAAAAAAAAAAAAAAAAAAAAAAAACATAAAAAAATATAAAAACATATAAAAACATATAAAAAAATATAAAAATATACAAGTAAATGATAAAATATAGAATAGCTTTATGATATAATTTATATTATTTGAATCTTTTATATGATATATATATATATTTTAATTATGATATTATGATATGAACATATTTATCAATTTTATAGTTATTCTTTAATTAAATTATTTTTATAACTATTATTATTAGTAGTAATTTAGTAGTAATAGTATTATATAACATATTCTTCCCAGGTAAATTAAATAATATATAATTATAAAATACTAAATATTTTTTTCTTGATTTTTTAAGATAAAGTTAAATATAAATAAATATCTATATTAAACTTTTAATTATAAATTATTAGTATTATTAATATATAATATTTAATGTTTTTTATTAATACATACATATAAATGGTATGCGAAGTGTTATAAATATTAGAATAAAAAATAAATAAATAAACAAATAAATAAATAGTTTTTTTTTTTTTTTTTTTTTTTGTTTTATTTTAGTATTTTAGTATTAATAATACTTAGTTATTTATTATTTAAAATTATTTTTATAAAATTTTTTAAAAATAATATAATAATTTTATAAAGAATAATAATAAAAATAATAATAAATATAATTTATTATTAATTTAAGATTTTGATTTAAATTTTTAATTTTAATATATTAATATTGACAACTTAAAAAAGATTTTGGTTTTAAATTTTAAATTTTAATATATAATTTATTGACAACCAAAAAAAAAAATAAGACCAGTGTTGACAAAAAAATTAAAAAAGGACATATTAATATATTTTTTTTTTTTATTTTTTTTTTTATTTTTTATTATTTTATTATTTTATTTTTATGATTTATTAATACAGAACATTAAATTACTATTTCTTTTTTTTTTTTTTTTTCTTTAAAAAAAAATATAAAAAAAAAAAAAACATATGAATAAAATATAAAAATTATGATGTAATGATTAAGTAAAAATGATTAAAAAAAATAAAAGATATAAAAAGAAAATTAAATTATTTTTTTATAAAAAAATATTTTTTTTTTTTTTATGGATAATTAAATTTTTTAATAATAATAAAAAAAAAAAAAAAAATTAAAATAAAAATATTTAAATCATGATACTAATATAATAAAAATATAAAAATTGTGTTAATAATTAAAAATGATATTGTTAAAAATATTTGTCATTACTATTTACGATAATATAAAGTTTTTTTTTTTTTTTTTTTTTTTTTTTTTTGTTTCGTTTTGTTTGTTTCGTTTTGTTTTGGTTTTGATTTATTTTGTAATAATTTTGTTTATTTCATTTAAATAATTTGTAACTTTAAATCATATAATTATATAAATTAAATAAATTTATAATATGATGATAATGTTTTTAACACATATAATTAAAAAATAAAGCTTCTAAATATTTGAACTGGATTGATATTGACGCTATGTCAACAAAGGCATGAAGATCTTGTTTTTTCTTTTTTTTTTTTTTTTCAGGTTATATAATATTGTAATTATTATTATATATACCTAAATTGAATTGTAAATAAATAAATATATATTATAAACCTTCTTTTTATATATATATATATAGAACTATTATTTTATTTCATTTTATTTTACTTTTTTTTTTTTTTTTTTCTTCTTATATAGTAGGACGACTAGTTAATGCTGAAGATGCTGTTATACCAGTTTTTATAGATTGTGATTCTTTACGAAAATTAATAGCATTCATAGCTGAATTTGCTGATGCAAATTTAGTATTCATATAAGGTGAACTTTTATTACCTTTTAAATTCTTTGATATATTTGAAATTTGAACATAAGGTGATCTTTGTTGTATATTTACACCTTTCATTATTTTATCATTAGTTGGAGTAGGTTGTCCATTAACTATAGCAATACCTGAAGGTTGAACCATAGTCATAGGATTCATACCATTAATCGTTTGAACAGGTACTTGTTGTCCTTGACCTGGATTTGAAATCAATACTTGTGAAGGTTGCATTTGATAGGAACCTGGATTACCTGGTATTTGAACCATTCTTACGGTTTGTGCTGTTTGTTGTTGAGGCATACCAGGAATTGCTTGTTGTATATGAGTAGATGGATTTCTTGCTATTTGAATGATTTGTCCATTTGGTCCAATTTGTTGTATAATTTGAGGTTGACCTGTTTGCATTTGAATTTGTTGAGGTTGTTGTATTTGAGTAACAGATACTGGTTGTCCTTGGGCATAAGTGACACGTTGAATTTGTTGTAATTGTTGAATTTGTTGTGGTTGTTGTATATGTTGTTGTATTGGCATTGTTATATTTTGTATTGGTTGAGATTGTATAACTTGTACTTGTTGAGGTATCATTTGTACTGGTTGACCTTGTGCTTGTTGTTGTTGAATTATTATTGGTGGACCTTGAGCTTGAGCTTGAGCTTGAACTTGAGCTTGAACTTGAGCTGCAGGTACTTGAACTTGAACTTGTTGTGGTTGAGGTTGATTCATTACAATTTGTTGACCTTGTATTTGAGATGGCATACGGAAGGTCTGTACTGTTGGAGTTTGACCTGGTTGTTGAATAATTACTGGTTGTGTTTGTATTTGACCAGGTACAGCTTGTTGAACAATTACATTTTGAATTGGTCTTTGACCTGCTTGTTGAACGGACATACCTGGAATAGCTGCAGAGAAAGAACCAGTTTTTTGTACAGGAGATATCATAGTTTGAACAGAAGAATTTGGTATATTAGATATCATTGATTTAGGTTGTTGTGGTTGTCCTTGTGTTTGTAATGATTGAGGTTGTGATTGTTGTGCTTGAGGTTGATTTAATTGTTGTATAGTTGGTGGTTGTTGAATTGAATTTGTAACAACTTTTGTCATTTTAGCTTGTTGAGTTAATGGAGAAAACATAGTTTGATTAGATATTTGATTTTGTATAGGTACATTAATTGAACCTTGTTTTAATGTTTGATTTTGTTGTGGTGTACCATTTGCTATATAAACAGAAGAAGTTTGAGGTGGAGTTGGTAAAGATGAAATAGATCCTTGTTGAATAATTTGATTTTGACTTAAAGCAATATTATTACCTTGTGTATTAGTTACTTGAGCTTGTACTGTTTGAATTGGATTAGCTTGTGTACCTGGAGATGGTAATACTTGTTGTACAGGAATTTGTTGAACTTGTTGAACTGGAGTACTATTTATTCTTTGAGGAGTAGGAGGTTGCATTTGTTGTATAGCATTTACAGATGTTCCTGGATTAGTGGTTGGATTATTTGGTAAAACAAATGTGGTTTGAGGTTTTCCTGATAATACATAAGGTTGACCAGCTTGTATCATTGGTGATTGTTGTACTTGTATTTGTCCTTGTGCTTGACCTTGAATTTGATTTTGTGTTTGAGTTTGACCTGGAGTTTGAACTGGAGTTTGAGCTTGAGCTTGGACTTGAGCTTGGACTTGAGCTTGGACTTGAGCTTGGGTTTGAATTTGAGGTTGAGCTCGTGTTTGGGCTTGTGTTTGGGCTTGGGCTTGGGCTTGGGCTTGAGTTTGAGTTTGAGTTTGAGCTTGAGTTTGAGCTTGAATTTGAAGTGAAGTTTGACCCTGTACTTGGGTTTGTCCTTGTAATTGACCAGAAATTGACTGAATTTGAAGTCCACCTGCAGGAGATGCAGCTGGAACAGCAACATTTTGATGTGTTATAAAGTTAGCTTGTGGTTGTTGTATTTGTTGACCATTAGCTATAACAAACTTTTGTTGTTGTTGTTGTGGTTGTTGTTGTTGTGGATTTGTAATGATTGATCCCTGTGGTTGTTGAACAACATTTGTAGGTTGTTGTAAAACTTGACCTTGAATAACAGTAGAAGCAGTACGATTTTGAGAAGACATCATTGGTGAATATTGTACAGTTTGAGATGGAGTAGGTGGTTGAGCCATAGAAACTCCAACTTGTGGAGTAGATGGATGAGAAAGTACTTGAACTTGAACTGGTGAAGCCATTGGAACATGAGAAAATGCACCTTGACTCATTGATCTTTGTACTTGAACAGTACGAGGTTGAGATACTGTAACAGCAGCATTTACAGAACTAACTGTACCAACTGTACCAATTGATCCTACAGAACTACTTGAGGATAAAGTAGAAGGAATTGTTGTTCCTTGTACAGAAGTAGTAGTATGTTTTTCAACTACCTTATTAGTTATTGGTTTTGCTAATGAAGTTGAACTATTTGTAGGAAGAGTTACTTTATTTACAGTTTGAGAAGATATTGATGCTGATACTGAAGCTGGTGTTGATGTAGATGCAGTAACAGGAGTTGTTTTTGACTTTAAAACAGAACTAGAAGAAATACTTTCTGTTGTTAAAGATATAGAATTAGATAAAGTAGAAGGAATGGCAGTTGTACTAACACCAGAATGACCTATTGAACCAGCTTTAGGAAAAGGTGAAATAATATTCACATTATTTAAAGCATTTTCTAAATTATGAATAGTAGAACTTATTGGTGTAGTTTTTGGTTGTTCATTTTTAGAGTTATTATTACTAAGATTTGTTGTAGTAATTTTTAAATCAAGAGATGAATTAATTGATTTTGAAGATTTACTACTTAAATCAGATGTTGAAGAAAAGGTTGTAGAAGGAAGATTAGCTGAACGACTAGTTTGTGGTGTAGTGAATGAATTACTAGATTGTATATAATTTAAAGTGGTAGGATTATTAATAGTTGATGTTTTGACAGTACTCGATGGTACAGAAATTGCTGAGTTTGACGTAGTAGAAGTAGGTATTTGTATTTTAGAAGTATTTGCAATATTTGTAGTAGATGTATCTGTTGAACTACTTGTGACAATTGTAGTTGTAGCTGCTGTTGCAGAAGTAGTAGATGTAACATTAGCTAATACACTACTATTAGTAGAATTAATTTTAGCGGTATCATTTAAAATTTTATCATTTAAAAGGTCACTAGTTAAACTCTGACCTAAATTGGTATCAATATATTTTGAAATATCCAATAAATTATTAGGATCATTCTCACCTATTAAAAAATCTTTTAAAATATTTGTATCAACTTTTCCTGCATCGAGTTGGCTTACACCATTGGTAGATGTAGCTATTGAACTTGAAGATTGGGCTACTTTATTATCTTGTGATTGTGTTGAAATGGTATCTGTAGTGGTTAAAAGACTGGAAGGATTTGTTACAGCAACTTCGTCGATATTCATATTCATACTTAAATCATTTAATAAAAGAGAATTTTGTAATAATGGTTCTAAGGAAGAATCTACAGTTCCATTTGGAGTCATTGACATAAAATTTGTATAATTAAAATTATTAAAAAGTGAATTTTCAGTATTAGTAAGAATACCATTTTGATTAAGATTATATTGATTCATATTCAAAGGTAACATATTAATATCACCATAAACAGGATTATTAAATACTTGTGGAGAAAGTATGTGATTCTTTTTATCCTTTAAATCTGTATTATTTATTTCATTAGCGCGTTTTGTGTTGCCATTTGCATTGACATCTTTAATAAAATTTACAGGACTACTCATAGGGGTTAATGATGCAATAGAATCTAATTTTGTCATTTAATAATTTATATAATATTGTTACTTTTTTTTTTTTTAACTATTAACGTTGTTAAATATATAAATATTTTATTTTAAAGTTTTAAAATGATATTAATTATCTTATTGAATATATGTATTAAAAAAAGTATAATTGATTTTAAAAATGGAATTTGAATTGATTAATTAAATTTACCAATTATCTCCGATAATATTCGATATTAAATTGTTAATACTATATGACGTAAAAATATTTATAATATTTCTACTATATTTTATATATATATAATATTTTCATATATAAATAATTTTTTTTTTATTTTTTTTTTTTTGTCTATTGAAGTATATAATGTATATATATTATCGATTATTATTTTTGATAGTAATTTTTCTATTAAATAAAAAATATAAAAAGAGTAAAATTTTGTTAGATTATATTAAAATTATTTTATTTATATATACATTTTTAGAACATAAATATAATTATTAATGATATATATATAATATAACAATATAAAAAAAAATAATATAAAATACCAATTATAAAAAATATATAATACAAAAATATTATTACTTTTATAAATACACTAAAAAGCATTACTTTAAAATAAATAGCATTTACCTATATTTTTGAATATCTAATGTTAATTATTATTTTCTTTATTATTTGTTTTTTTTTTTTTTTTTTTTTTTTTTTTTTTTTTTGTCTAAAATGTTTTTATAAATATATACTGAAAAAAGTTTTCGATATTTAACAAATACAGTTTTTTAAGAATAATCATTCAATTATTCTTAAATTTATTTTTTTTTTTTATTTTTTGTTTTATTTTTGTTTTATTTTTTGTTTTCTATATATTTTATTTTGTTTTATTTTTCGTTTTCGTCTTTAATATTTGTTCTTAAATTTAAAATAATATATATCTAACTTTATATATTGTTAATAAAAGATTTATAAAATTATTGTCAAAAGGTTTGTTTAATATGTATTTATTTATTAAGACATTTGTTTATATGTAACAAAAAAAAACTTTTTAAAAATTTTACTATTTTTTATTAAAACAAATATTTATATATATAGTGAAATATTTTTTATCTTATTTAATCAAAAAAATGAAATTAAAATAATATAAACAAAATTATTTATTATTTAAATGAAAAAGAAAAAAAAAAACAAAAAAAAAAACAAGTTAACTTTTTCATATATGAAAAAAAAAAAATAAAAATTAAGAAACAAAAAAAATAAAAAAAAATATATATAAATTTTTTAATATATTCTATATTTAATTTTTTTTATTATTTCTGATTATTTATTTGGTTCCTATTTATTTGTTTATTTATTTATTATTTATTTACTTATTTATATTTATTATATTTATTAAGTTAATATTTATTTATTTTTATAATTTATTTATTTATTTATTAATAATTTATTCAGTTATTTAATTATATATTAATTTACTTATTTATTCACTTAATATTGATTACATAAAAATAAATAAAATATAAAAAAAAAAAAAAAAAAGGAAATAAGCTTTTAATGGTATAATAAAATAGTAATCAATGATGAATTATTCATTAATATTTTTAATATATAATAATATATTAATAGAACTAAACAATATAATATTAAATTTAAAAAATTTAAATGGTGATAATATAATAATATATTATATCTAATATATTAATATAGTGTATTTATATTGGTAAAATATATTAGATTATATTTTACTATTATATTGGATTTATAGAAATATATTTAATATATAGTGGAATATATTTGTAATAATATTGTAATATAATGTAATAAATAATACAAATAAATAATATTAATTATATTTTCATATGTGTATATTAAATATGTAATCAATATATATAATAAATGTAATACTAAATAAAATTTCTATTTATTTGTTTTTATTAATTAATATATGAAATAATATTTTATTAAATAATAAAATTTTAAGGATAGAACCAAAGATTTATTATTAATTAAAAAAAAAAACATTAATTAATAAAAAATATATATAACAAAATCAATATTAAATAAATAAAGGTTAATAAATAATATAAATAATTAAAACAATAATATTAACATATAAATATAAAATATATTAGCGAATAATATCATTTATTAATAATAATTTATCATTTATTTAATATTATAATTTAATTAAATCATAATGTTAAACCAAAATAAATAAAAATTTTAAATTATAATAATACATAAAATAAATATAAAAACTATTTTTTATATTTTTAACAATAAATAAATACCAAATAATTATTATTATTGTATGTATTTTGTTTCTTAAACAAATTTTTTTTTTTTTTTCATGATTAGTTACTTAAATATTTAAATATGGTATAATAGAATAAAAAAAAAAAAAAAGTAATTACGTCATTCAATTATAAATCTGATTAATAAATATACGTTTATGTAATTAAAAAAAATAAAAATTCAATATTTATAACCATGAACTCTGTTCATTGTAAGATAAAAAATAATTAAAATGAATTTCACTTAAATTATTTAGTTAGTGAGTTAATTAGTGAGTTAGCTAGTGAGTTAGCTAGTGAGTTAGCTAATTAATTTGTTTGTTTGTTAGTTTGTTAGTTTTATTAGTTTGTTTATTAGTTTGTTTGTTTGTTACTTAGTGTATTTATTTATTTATTTATTTATTTATTTATTTATTTATTTATTTATTTATTTATTTATTTATTTATTTATTTATTTATTTATTTATTTATTTATTTATTTATTTATTTATTTATTTATTTATTTATTTATTTATTTATTTATTTATTTATTTATTTATTTATTTATTTATTTATTTATTTATTTATAATATAATAATTAAATATTATACATTATTTCATACATTATTTGTGACTTTCTATTAAATTATTATTATGTTTAAAATTGTTTCATTAATATTATTTTAAATAAATATTGTAATATAATACTATTTTGGAATATATTATAATTAATTGAATTATATTTATAATAATTAATTTTTTATTCTCAACAATAATATTTTAGTATATTCTATTTTACTTATCTAAAAAGGTTGATATAACATAATATATTATACCATATATTAAATCAAACTAAAAAAGGAATTGTTATGATTTAATTTATTACAAAATTAATTTAAATAATTGGTAAAATTAAAAAAAAAAAAAAAGTAATTAATATTATAAATAATAATAAAAATGTTAATAAATAAAACTATAAATAAAAAAAATTAGGAGTTTTTTATTTTATGAAGAATTAATCCTAATATTATATTAAAATATTATATAATTCAAATAACGTTTTTACGAAAATAACTTTTAAATTAAAGATTAATAAGCCTATTTTGCTATTTTGTTAAAAAAGAAACAAAATATAAAAGTATATTCAATAATAACTAATGAAAATTTTTAATATACTTTTAAAGAGTTAGAAATATTATTTCTCTATAGTCTTATTTAAAGAAAATTTCTCCTAACTTTATAAAATATTTATTATATTTATTTACATGCTATTCATCAAATGATATTACATAACTTTATTTATTTATTATATTAATATCGAACTACAAAAATTATAATAAAAAGATATATCAATAAATTTTGTGTTATATTTCAGATGATGAAAAAGAACTTTATATGATTTTTATAAACTAATAAATCAAAGAAAGATTTCATTGACAAAAGAATTAAACTAATTTATTTATATAAATAGGAATAGAAATTCTTGACACTTATTTATTTATTATATTAATATCGAACTACAACAATTATAATAAAAAGTTATACCAATAAATATTTTGTTATATTTCAGATGATGAAAAAGAACTTTGATTTATTATTTTATAAAAATCATATAATTTATTAGTTTATAAAAAACAAAGAAAGATTTCATTAACAAAAAAAATAAACTAATATATTTATATAAATAGGAATAGAAATTCTTGATACTTATTTATTTATTATTTTAATATCGAACTACAACAATTATAATAAAAAGTTATTCCAATAAATATAAATATTTTGTTATATTTTAGATGATGAAAAAGAACTTTAATTTATTATTTTATAAAAATCATATAAAGAAAGATTTCTTTGACAAAAGAATTAAACTAAATTATTTATATAAATAGGAATGGAAATTCTTGACACCTATCTATTTATTATTAATATTTAAATTTTTAAATTGTGAATATTCAATTAATAAATAATGTATTGAACTTCTTGCTGAAAATGACAAAATCTATATATATACATATTAAAAATAAATTAAAAAAAAAAAAAAATAGAATAAATCATTGTAATTATTTATATTCATATTATATAAATGGAAATTTTTAATTTATTTAATTATTCAATTATTTAATTAAAAATATTGTTTTGTTTTATTTTTATACAAGATATTTTAATTATAAACCTAAACATGGTTTTATTATGATTATTATTTACTTATTTATTTATTTATTTATTTATTTATTTATTTATTTATTTATTTATTTATTTATTTATTTATTTATTTATTTATTTATTTATTTATTTATTTATTTATTTATATATTGTTATTATTATTATAATTATTATTATTGTAATAATATTAATACTTGTTTATATATAATTTTTTATATTTATAACATAAATCGTCAAAAAAAATAAACTATATATATAATAGTATTATTAATTTATAATAAAATAAATAATTATTTTTTTTCTTGTCCAATATTTAATTAGTTTATTAATATAATATACTAAATATTAAATTTCCCAGTGACAAGTAAGAAAATTATTTATATATTAATAACTGTATTTTTCAATATATTACAATATATATTATAATAAAAATAAAATAACATTGAATGCATTGTTAAAAAATTAAGCTTTTTATTATTAGAAATTTTAAATATAGTTTTTACAATCATATATATTACAATATAATAATAATATATATTTTTTAAAATAAAAATTTTTTTCATTATATTGCTATTTTGTTTTGGAGATAATTAATAAGAATAATCTTTCATTCTTTTACTTTTTTTTTTTGTTTTTTTTTTTAAAATTTTAGGTAAAAAGGTTCCTTTTCATTAAAAAAATAATAATAATAATTAAAAAAAAAAAAATTTAAAAAATATTGATTATAATAAAAATTATGCAAATGTCAATAAATATAAAATAAATATAACATTGAAAAAACAATTGGTATAATTGTCTATATATATTATAATAATTAATATAAATAAGAAAGTAAATAAATAAATAAAATAATAAATATAAATAAATATAAAAAAAATATGAATTAAAATTTATATTCTCTTTTTTTTTTTTTTTTTTGTTTATTAATTATAATTCTTTTATATTCCATAAAAATTAAAAATTAATAAACATGAAAATTTTATTCAAACTTTAATAATATATATTATTATATATTAATATTTAATTTTCTATTCAATATATTTATATTAATTCTAATAATTTTTATATTACCACATAAATATAATACTATTATAATATTATATATAAAAAATAATATATAAGTTAAATAATATATAATATTTTATTATACTATTTTAATAATTGACTAATAAGATTATTAATTTAGCAATTGTAATAATACTGATCAAAGTTAATCATTACAAAAATTTACTTTTTATTTTTTATCTGTCAACTTGATGATTATTCAATTAATTTTTCATTATTTAATGATTAGTTCCATTATAATTATTAAATTTTATTGGATAAATTCACATGATTTAATTAAATTTTTATGATAAGCAAAAAATAAGTGTAAAAGTTTTAATAACCTAATTACATAAAATAGGTATATAATACGAAATAAAATAGAGGTAATAAAATTTTAAAAAAAAAATACTAAATAAAAAAAGAAATATATATCAAATATCAAAATTTGAAATTAAATAAACAAAAGAAATTAAATAATAGATGAGTCAAAAAATATAATAAATAATTAATACCTATTAAATATAACACTTTAATAATTTCATTTTTATATCTTTTTTTTCTTATTTTTTAATTTATATATCATAATCATATTTTTATAAAATGTTTCATTTTCAGTTGAAACATTTTACTGCATCCCTTAATAAATTAATATATGATAAATTATATTTAATAAATATTAATATATGACTTTGATTTATTTCTATATATTAATTTTTATTAAATATAATTTTTATTTTACCATATTAATACATATTGTATATTCTTTTTTAATATTAAATGGTACAGTAATGTTTCTATAATAAAAATTTTAGTGTCTTTCATTGTACCATTTAATATATTAATATATTTAAATTATTATTTAATTCATAATATTTTTGTTTATACTATAATAAAAAAGAATAATTACCTAACCTAATATAATTAATTTGTTTATCTTTTATCTATTTATTTATTTTATTTATATATTTATATATTTATATATTTATATATTTATATATTTATATATTTATATATTATTTATTTATTTATTTATTTATTTATTTATTTATTTATTTATTTATTTATTTATTTATTTATTCATCTATTAATCTATATATCCATTATATTTTATTTATTTTTCAACATATAAAAAACTATTAAAAACTATCTTTTGAAATAATAATACCATTTTTAGAAATAACATATATTAAATAAGATATTATATCTTAATATAACCATATATTATAAATACATGATTATATATATTAAAATATAATAATTAATTTGTGGATAATATAATTATATATTAAAAAGATTAATTTTTAAAAAAGTATTAAGTTAGTATTTTGAAAAATAATAACTAAATTAAAGTTACTAGTATTTATTTATTTTTATATATTTACTTTAGTTTTTATTTATATTAATATTTGATTAGTATTATTCATTATATAAAATATATATGTTTATAAATAAATAAATTAATAAATAAATAAATAAATAGATAAATAATAGATAAATATGTTTATATTTTAATTATTAATAATATAAACATATTTTTTTATAATATATAAACAATAATAAATCTATTTAAAAAGACAGTTAATTGTTAATATCATTCATATAATAAATAAATATTGTTAATACTAATTTATATTATAATTATTATTATTATTATTATTATTATTATTTATTATATACTATAGGTCACTCACTTAAAGAAGAATAATTAACTGAAAAAAAAAAATAAAGTTATTAAAATTAATATTATTAATTCTTTTTATTACAAAATTAATATTATTGATTAATATAAAATTTAATATAAAAAAACCTTTGTAAATATAACCATAAAAGTCAATATATAATAATTTTTTTTTTTTAATTTTAAATTATTACATAAAATAATAACAATTCTTGAACACTTTTATTGCCGTTTTTGTATATTTATGAAAAATATTCTTTCTAACCATATATAAAATTATTAAATTATTATCGATTAAGTATCACAATATTATTATTTATATTATTATATATTAATAGATTATAAATCATATATTATATATTATTAATTTAAAGTTTAATTAAAATAATAATTATATAATATTACATTTATCACTATAATAAAAAAATAAAAGAATTTATAATAATGTAAATACACATAACATAACCCGCTTTTATTAATAATAAATAAATAGACAAATATCTAAAGATTTTTAAAATAATTATCAATTAATAGCATTATAACAAATAAAAAAGACCTCTTTTCTTTATAGTTTTAAAATTATTTTTAATTAAAGAACAAAAATGCTGAGTAAAAATTTAAATTTAAATATAAAAAAAAAGGTTAAAAAAAAAAGACTATAATTAATATAATAATAGGAATAATATTAAATAAATACTTTAATTTTAATAATAGGGTCATTTAAAATGTATCAATTCTATATAACATATAACATATGAAATAATCAAATTATTAATTATTATTATAATTTTATAATAATTAAAAATGATTAGCTTTAAAAAATCAAATTAAAACTAAAAGTCATGTTTTGTTTATTTTTTTTTATTTTTCATAATTTTACATCTTCCTAATATTTTAATTATTTTAATAATACTAATAATGGTAGTCATCCATATATGCATATAGTAATATTTAATATATTTTTAATATAAAAAATCAACCTTTTTAATTACTTGAAGAAATTTCACTTTTTTTTATTTTTATTTTTTTTTTTTTTTTATTCTTATTTCTTTTCTTTTCTTTTTTTTTTTTAACATTTTTATTTTCATTATTAATACTATTGTTTTTGTTTGAAAAGTTATTATTTTTATACCTTTTAATATTTAATAATATTATTATTAATATTATAAAAAATGTAATAATATGTTATTTAAATAAAAAATATATATATATATTCAGCAGTCTTAATATTATCCTTTTTAATTTTTCTCAAATGACTATATAATAGTTTGATAAAAAAAAATTGAAGAAAAAAAATTCTTATTATAGAGCATTTTTTATTTATTAATAAAATGTTTTATATATTTTTGATTTTTAATAACTAATAACAAAAAATAATTATTACAATATTAATAATAATGATAGTAGTAATAATAATAATAATAAAAATAATAATAATAATAAATAATAAATAATAATATAATATTAATATAATAATATTATATTTATATTTATATTTATATTTATATTTATATTTATATTCTTGAATGAAATAAATAATATTATTATCATTTTATTTGTATTTGTATATTTATGTATTATTTACTACTACCTTTGATTTTATTTAATATTAAAAAATTTGATTAATTTTAAGTTGACAAAATAACTAAAAAAGACATCATTTGTAAATTAATATATTATATATAAAAACAATTTTAAAAATCTTTTGTTAAATTTATAATTAAATATATTTGAGTATAATATTATAATATATTATATTATAATTATAATATATTACATATGCATTTACTCCTTTTTTTTTTTTTGTTCTTTAATTTCTAATAAAAAGAATTATCATTATTAATAATAATAATTATTGTTTTTAATTATAATTTAACCATATTAATTATTATTATTGCTATATTATTATTGTTATTTTATTATTGCTATGTAATATTAATTATTATTATTTCTATGTTATTATTTTATTCTTATTTATAATTTCTATATTAATTATTATTATTGCTATATTATTATTTGACTCTTCTTTATATTTTCAATATTTCCAATATTTGTTTATAATAACTAATATTTTCAATTTTTTCATTATAATAATAACTATTATGATAATATATTTATAATAAAAATATATCTTTATTATTAGAAAAGCTTAATGAGTCATATTTTTTTTAATATTTATAATTATTATTTTACTTTATTTATTTATTTATTTATTTATTTATTTATTTATTTATTTATTTATTTATTTATTTATTTATTTATTTATTTATTTATTTATTTATTTTTTATTTATTTATTTATTTATTTATTTATTTATTTATTTATTTGTTTGTTTGTTTGTTTATTTGTTTGTTTGTTTGTTTATTTATTAAAATAACATTTTTTAATATTATATATTATATAAATAAATTATTTAATATTATATAATAATATATGATAATATATAAACATTTAATATAACTAGAGTTAAAAAAAGGTTAAGTTTTTTTATTATAATAATATAAAAAAACACTAAAGGTTAAGTTTCTTTTTTGTTTAATAGTATTTTCTTTTTTTTTTTGTGAAACAAGTTATTTTGTTTTTATGTGTATTTAATAAAAATATTCTTTAATTATATTTATTATAATAAAAAAAAAATGCTTTATTCTGTTACATTATATACAAATTCACAATTATTTAAAATAATCTTGGAAACTTTTAATTAAAAATAAAAAAAAGTGATAAAAAAAAAAGGAAAAAGAATAATTTATAATAAAAAATATTCATGTATTTATTTATAATTTATAACAAATATTTATTATATAATTGATATATATAGTAATTGCAATATTAATATTGTCATTGTAATTTTTAAATGATTAATATCTTTTTTTTTTTTTTTTTTTTTTTTTTTTTTTTTTATAATTCAGGTTTTATAATTTTTAAATTTTTTGGTAATCTAGTGTTTGTTTGTATAAATATTTTAAAAAAAGTAATTAATAACGAATAATTTTTTTTTTTTTAATTTTATCTATAATATAAAAAAAAAGTAATTAATAAACAAGTAAATAATTTTTTTTTTTTAATTTAATCTATAATTAAAAAAAAAAAAGAAGATTATACACAAGTATTATTTTTTTTATTATTACAATAATATTATATAGAATATAAATAATAAAATATATATAAAAGTTTTTCTTAAAGAAGTTTAATCAATTACCCTCTTTTTTTTTGATAATGTTGATTTTTTTTTTGTTTTTTGAATATCAAAAGAATAATCATTTATTTCTTCTTCATATTCATCATAAATTTTGAATATTTCTTCTATATCTTTATCAATATTATCATTATTATTATTATTATTATTATTGATATTTTTGTTGTTATTGTTGTTGTTGTTGAAGTTAATATTATTAGAATTATTATAAAAATTTAAATTAGACGTAATTTTATGATTATGATTATGATTATTATTTAATTTATGATTCATATATGTTTGTTGTTGGATATTTTTATATGGATAATAATTATTATTGATTGTATTATCAGATGATTGTTTATATGAAATATTATTATATGGAGAATAATTTTGTTGAGCTATCGTTTTGGTAGAAATTGGAAATGTTTTTCTTGAACATTCTAATGGGATTGATGATTCTTCATATAATGATTCATTTTTTGGACTTGTTTCATAATATCCATAACAATTATTGGATGATATATTGATTTTATTTTCATTTGATGTTAATGATGATGTAGATGAAAAGGATGAAGCGGTCTGGACATAGATTGATTGGGTATAATTTGATAATGGTAGGGATGAAAAGGAATGTGATGAATTTCCGTTTTGGAATTGTTGTGTTGTTGGAAATAAGTTGATTTCATGTTTATATTCGTATTCATCTTCATCTTCTTTTCCATTTTCTTTTCCATTTTCAAATTTTGGTTTTCTTTTTGTTTCTGATGTACGAAAGAGCTGCTTATTTGATGATGAATAATCATGTATATTAGGATTTTCTATGATTTTTTCAAAATGAGAATAATATTCATGAAGAGAATTTATATTTGTATTTTTTATATTATTGTTCGTTCTATTTATAGAATTATTATAATTATTATTTTTATTTTCATAAGTAAAATATGATGAAGAGGATAAGGATGAGGAATTATTCATATATTTTTTTGAGTTTGGTTGTACCACCGATGATTTTTTAATTCTTAGATTTTTCTTTTTTTCTTTTTTAAGACATGGTGATGATAGGGATAATGATGATGATGATGATGACAATGATGGTGATGATAATATTTTTTGAGAATTAATATAAGTTATAGATGGTATATTAATTATAGGATTAATGATTTCTTTAGACTCTTTTTCTTTTTTACTGTTTTCATATTCAGTTTTTATTTCATTTGCTTCAGTATTTAGTATAGGATAATCTTCTATAAAGTTTTCGGTTTCTATATTTAGTGGATTAATATTAGACATTGAAAAGTTAGGATGAACTATTTTTTTCATTTTTCTGTGAGGTATTTGATATGAATTTTTTGAGTATGTTTTAGTATTATTATTATTTAATATATCATTATTGATATTATTTTCCTTTTTATTTGAAATTTCTTGATGATTAATATTATGACAATATGTTGAATAAATATTTTCAGTTGCATTTTTGATTGGTGATGTTATATTATTTAGTGATATTTTTAATATTTGATTATCCATTTTATTGTTATCATTATTAATTTTATTATTATTTATGTTTTTATTTATTTTTATACTTTTATCATTTCCATTTCTATTTCCATTTCCATTTTCATATTCACTTACTATATTATTTTTATCATGTTCTTTTATTTTCTTATTCTGATTAATTTCTATTTCACTACTATAACTATAATGATAGTCATAACATCCTTTACAACTACTACTTCTACTATATGATTTATGATCATTTTTATATGGTGTTGATATTGAAGATCTATTACTACTTATTTCAACAGAAGCCAATGAACATATTGATGATGAATGTTTAATAGAAGTAATATTGGTATTATGAGGTAATGAAATTTCATTTTTATTAATATTAATATAATTGAATTCATCATTTTCACTGTTATTATTATTTATATCGTTTATGTTATTATTATTATTATTATTATTTTCATTTTGAATTTTAAAATTATTTATATCAATAGTTTCTAATTCTGATACTTCATCAATAGTTGATAATGTTTTATTTTCATGAATAATTTTTATTTTATTAATTATTGAAGATGATTTAGATTCTGATTTTTTCTCCTCTTTTCTTTTATTGTTAATTTTTAATTCATTAGAATTGAAAAATGAATTAGGTAATATTATATTCATATTATTATTCATATTATTATTCATATTATTATTCATATTATTATTCTTATTATTTTTATTATTCTTATTATTGTTGTTATTGTTATTGTTATAATTTGAAATACTGATATCATCAGATATATTTATATTTTCAAAATTTTTTAAATTATTAACATCAGATATCACTAAAGTATTTGGTATATATGGTTGTTGATAATCATTATTCTCTTTTGTTTCATTTGTTTCTATATAAAAAGATGAAGAAGATTTCATTGATAAAGTCGGTTTGAAAAAATATTTTGGTTCTCTAATTTTTTTATTATTATCATTTTCTGATTTTGATTGCTTACTTAAAGAAGAGCGTGAAGAATTAATAGATTCTGTTGATGAGAAAGGTGAATGATTTTTAGATATATTTAGTATTTGTTGATTTTCATTATTTATTTTAAAATTATATGATGATAAATTATGTTCATTTTGATCTTGGTATTTAATAATTTTTGATTTTCTTTTTGGAATAATCTCATTTTTATCATAATTATTATTTGAAGAATTGTAATATTCATTTTTATTATTATAATTATTACTATTACTATTTTTATTACTATTAATATTAACATTATTATTATTATTACTATTATTATTATTATTATTTCTAATATTTTGCTGTATTTCTATATCATTATTATTTGTATATAAGTTATGATAAGTGTTTTTTATATTTTGTTTTTGACGATATCTACTTGGATAGGCTACAGGTATAATTTCTTTATCCTTAGTTTCTATTATTTCGATTTCAGAAATAGATTCTTCCATTTTTTCTGTTATTTCTTCAGATAATAATTCAGTATTTTCTTCTTCTTTAACTCTCTTATTATCATTATCATAATCATAACTATGTATGATATTATCATTTTCTTCCTTTTTACATTTCTTTTCCAATTCAATGACTTTATTAATACATTTGTATGGTAAATAATTAAAGAGCATTTCATTATATACATTATAATTAGGTCGTTCATCAGGATTATAAGAAAGCATTTTAGATATAACATATTTTAATTCATATGAAAATTTTTGAATTTGAGGACGTTTTATAATATTATTTTCTTTTTCTCGCTTATCAATTTTCCATTTTGAACGATAACGATAAGGACATTCACAAGTCATACATTCATAAAGTGTTGCACCAATACTCCATAAATCACTATTATAACCTGTTTCCATTCCTTTAACAATTTCTGGTGCCATATATTGTAAAGTACCAACATGTCCTTTATTAATAACTATATTATTTTTTGTATATATAGCTAAACCAAAATCAACAATTTTTAAAATAGGTATATATTGATAATTAATTAATGAGTTAACATCTATAATATTTGAAGTACTTTCATTATTATTATTATTAATATCATTATCATTATCATTATTGATAAAATGATTAGATGATGAATAATATGATTTTGTTATATAATTATTTTCATCATTATTCATTATTTCATTTTCTTGCCATCCTAAATGAATTTTATTTAATCTTTTCGTTAATAGAAAATCATTAGTATTATTTTCAAAATCGCTTCTTCTGTCAATATAATAATTTATTGGACGAGAATAATAGGACTGAACTAACATTATATTTTGTGGTTTAATATCTCGATGAATGATATTCTTTTTATGAATATATTCAATAGCTGAAACTAAAAATTAAAAAAATAAAATAAAATAAAATATACAATATTATTATTATATTTGTTATATTAATAGTTTCCTATATATTTCAAAATGAAAAAAATTTTTTAAATTTATAAAAATTAAAAAAAATATTTTTTACCTAATTGTTTATAAAATATTCGTATTATGATTTCATTTAAACAACCACCTGGTCCAAGATATGGATTTGAACCATTACTTAAAGCCCATTCTTTATCTATTAAACCTTTTTTCATAATGTATTCTTTAAGTGTGCCTCGATTACAATATTCTGTAATTATATATATTTTATTTCTATCAGCCTATATATATATAACATTAATAATAATTATTATTAAATATTAAATTTTAATAAATATATATAATATATATAATAAATGAATTTTTTATTATAATTATTAATAATATTATAAAGTAAAGTTTAATAACTTTTCTTTATAATATCATTTTAATTATCAATTTACCCATGACGTTATGAATTTTTGAATATTAATGTGATTAAGTTCTCTTAAAAATAATGCTTCTTTTATTAACTTTTTATATTTTTTCTCTGATTCAACTGTTAGTGAATCTTGATCATTCTTGGTTAAATAAATAATTTTTAAAGCATGTCTTCGAGAATATAAAGATGAATAAAAATTTTTATTATTATTATTATTATTATTATTATTATTATTATTATTATTATTATTATTATTATTATTATTATTATTATTATTATTATTAGATTTTAATTCATCTTTATTATAATGATTTTTTGATGATAAAAGTTCATTTTGTTTATCTTCATCACAATAATCAATAAGTATATTAGAACTTAGATTTAAATTTAAGCTACTATTACTAAATCCACCATTTTCTGATACTTTTTTTTCAGTAACTAAATAAAGTTGGGCATGTGCTGTACTAACAAGTTCTTTTAATATTTTATACTTATATTTTTCATAAGGAATAAAAGATTCCTTTTTAATATAATTTTTATTTATATATATTTTAAAGTCTTTAATTATAATCATTGTTTTATTTGAATTTAGAGTTTCGGAGGATATTTCATTACTATATGATATTGAATCACTTTTATTATTGTCATTAGTAGTGAATGTTGATACAAAAGAATTATTATTATTATTACTATTATTATCATTAGTAATTTCATTTAAACCATGTGAATTATTGAAGTGATGATTATTAATTTCATTATTATGATTAACTGATTTTAATAGTGATGAGTTATTAATTTTATTTGAAATCTCTTTTTGTAATTCATCTGCTATTTCTGACAATTTTTGAACAAACTGATTTATATTTATATCTGGTTTTTTGTTGAGTTCCGAAAGTGCTATTTCTAAAAATGCTTTATGATTACTATTATTATATAAATTATTATTTCTAATTGGATAGTAATAGGATAAGGATTGAAAACAAATAATATTTCCTGGAGTATTAATGGACAGTGAATACTCTCCTAATTTTTCATCATCATAATAATTATGAACATAGTTTAATAAATTTGGTAATTGTATAGGTTGTGCATATGATTTAAATATATTATTATTATCATTATAATCATTATCATTATTTATTTTTATTTTATAATCTTCATAATAGTCTAACCATATAGTAAATCTACTTCCTAATGGCGTTAAATTAAAAAAATTTCCATCTCCATTTATCTTTTTTTTTTTTTTTTTTTTTTTTTAGTTATTTTTAATATGTTAATATATATGTATTGGAAAATTAATTAATAATATAAAATATTATAATTGTTGTATATAAATTAATAATAATCAAAAAAAAAAAAAAAATATTAATTATTATAATTATATTAATAATTCAATATCTACTTCAATATTTAAAATATCTTCGAATGAAGAAATAACGTCCTCATTTGAATTATTATCCACATCTTTTTGTATATATTATAATATATAATATTATATATATATAATTTGTAAATAACATTTTATTATAATAATATTATTATAATGATATATATACCAGAAATGGAAGGTCCTTTTATTAAATATAATATAAAGATGTATTGTGTTATTAGGAAATTAATAAGTCTTTTTTTCTATAAGTAAAATGAATAATATTTAATTATATATATATATGTATACACATACCTATATAATATAAAAAATACCATTCACTTCCTCTCTTTTTTTTTTTTTTTTATTATAAATCAAATATCATTTAAGATATTAGTATAATATATTAAAAATATAATAATAATTTAATAATAATAATAATAATAATAATATTAATCACTATAACTTACTGATATAAATGATTTTAAATAATTTAGTAAGTTTGTTTTTGTTAATTGTTCATCATTAGATATATATACAATATTATCGTCAGAGAAATGATAAACATTTTTTAGAAACTAGATATACAGATATTTATTTATTAATTCATAATAAGAAATAATAAGAAAAAATTTAATATTATTATATTAAATATTTTTTTTTTCATTAAAATATTTTATAATTAAAATTATATTATGTTGTTTTCGTTACTTTTATTAATATAACGGCATTTTTATTTACTAATTGTTTATAATAAACAATTATATATTATTTAAAATATTAATACTATTATATAATTTTAATTATTCATATATCTCATTCTAATAATTATAATAAAAAAAAAAAATTTTTTTTTCAGGATAATTACAGTCTTGATTAATAGTTTTGTCAAAATTATTTATAATAAGCGCTTTTTTCTGATTTATTTAAATATATGAAATTATTTAAATATATGGATTTAGATAATATATATATATATATAAATACATATTTTTCTTATTAGATTATATTTTTTCTAATAAATAAAAAAAAAAAGGTGTAATTTCTTATCTTTCTTTTACTTTAATTGATGAAATTCTTTCCATTTTTTTTTAATTAAAGGTATATAAAATAAAAGGAATTTTTTCTTTTTAGAGGTAAAATAAATAAATATTTAAATTAATAATAATGTAATTTATTTATTTAAAGTTTTCTCTTTTTTTCTTCTTTTACTTAATTTTTTTTAAATAAATATTGATATATCTTAGATATAAGAATGAAATGTTTTTTTTTATATTATTATAATTTTTAATGTTATTAATGAATCATGGAAAATTTTATTAATTTTTTTTATTAAGGTAAAACACAAAAAAAAAAAAAAAAAAAGATATCATTTAAATAAAAAAGAAAAAAAAAATTATTAATAATTTCTAAATGACTTCGAGAATATTAAAAGTTATTCATATTCTTTATTTATAATTAATAAACTTTATTCATTCTGACCATTAAAATAATAGATATAATTTAATTCTTTTTATTTTTTATTTTATTTTTATTGTATTTATTAATCATAAATGTTAAATATATTTAAGATTTTGAAAAAAAAAAAGTTTATATATATATAGTAAATATTTAATTATTCCTTTTTTAAATATATAATTATTAAATTTTAAAATTATTTAGTAGAATTATATAATTATGAATATTGAGTAACCTTTTTTTTTTTTTTTTTTTTTTTTTCTTTTCAAATGATATATTTGTAAATTAATAATAATAAAAAGTAAAATAACATAAAATAAAATAAAATAAAATAAAAAAAAACAATAAAAATAAAATAGAATAAATGATTAAAAAATAAATAAATAAATTAGTGTTAAAATACATATAAAGAGGTACAAAAATTAATAGGTATAAATATATTTCAAAGAAAAAAAAAATTCAAAAAGTAAAATGTATATAAAATACTAATCAAAAATTTTAAATAATATCAAAAATGCTAAAATTATTTAAATTTTAAATAATATCAAAAATGCCAAAATAAAATATAAATAAAAAAGAAAAAAAAATAATTATAAAATGAGTATATAAAATGAATATATGAATATATTATATTATATTGAATAATTAATATATATGAAAAAAATATAATAATAAAAGAATAAACTAAATATTATATAAATAATAGAGCAGCTTAATATATATTATATATAAAGATTATTTTTTTAGATAATCATATATACTTCTTTGGTATTGAGCTTTCTATTTAGAAAATAATAATAATAATAATAATAATAATAAAAAGAATTAATATAGGAACTATAATTAATATTATTGTTATATATATTATATATATGTAAGGTAAAAAAATCTATTATTTATTTACTTTTAAAACATTTAATGTTAAATAAGGTGTTTCATTTAATCTTTTGTTTGCTTTTATTGAATCAATTATCCATTGATCAGTAACAATTTTATAATAATTAACTTTACTATTTATATAATCTTGAATTTTTGATTCACTAAATTAAAATATATATATATATATATTGATACGGAAAAAATTAAATATTGATAATTGATAATTGATAATAAATAATTTATATTATATAGAATTATTTATAATTTATTATTTATTATTTATAAATAATACGTATAAATATATAATTTTCGTACCATAAAGAAGAACAAATGATATGAGTAATGCGAGTTTTTGACATATACCAACTGAAAAAAAAAAAAGATAAGATAAACACATTACACATTATTATATAATTAATAGATATTATTTTAATATTAATTTTTATATACATACCAAACTTTTCCTCCATGCATTCTAATTAGACGTTTTAATTCAACGTCAGTACAATTTCTTGAAAAACCTATTTTTCAAAATAAAAAAAAAAAAGAAATAATTTAAATTTAGTAAAAACAATATATAGTAAAACAATAAGTAGTAATAATACGTTTATTTTATATTACCATTAATGTATACAACAACACCTTTAAATATATCGCTTAACTTTTTTTATTTTTTTGTTTAATTAAAAAAAAAAAAATAAAATAATAAGTAAATATTCTATTGAATATTATATATAAATATCTATTAGTTTTTATGTATTAAATAATTAAATGGTATATTACATGATATTCAGGGTTTTGTTTTCCAATTTTATATTCTCTATGTTCCATAAAGCCTTTTAAACCTCTATATTTTGCTTCCATTTCATTTTTATTGGCTTTAAAATATTTAGGATCAACGAAACCTATACAACTTTTCATTGCTCCAGTTGATGGATTATCATACAAAATTGAGGAAAAATTGTAATTAATTTTATCAATATCAACTTCTTCATCTGATGAAACTTGACTTAAGTGGAAAGAATGAGAAAATGTTAGACGTTGGGGTGAATCACTGGATTCTATTTAAATAGAAATTAATATTATTTGTTATAATTAAATATAAATAAATATATATGATAATTATGATAATATTATAATATTAAACATAATAGTGAAATATAAAAATTATAATTAAGGAACATTCTAATATAATAATTACTTTTTTTCAAATATAATTTATTTGAATTTTTTGTTTTTATTTGGTGTGAATTTATTTTATTTAACTTATTATTATTATTATTATTGTTATTATTATTATTATTATCATTATTAGAAGAATATAATAACTTATTATTATTAATATTTCCTTCTATTATTTTTGTACTTTTGTCTTCTAATATAAAAATATGTTGGATAGCTTTTTCTTTTGGTATATTAGATTCATATTTTAAAGAGTTGTTATAATTATTATTATTATTACTGTTATTATCTTTATTATCTTTATTATTATTATTATTATTATTGTTATTATTATTATTATCAAAAATTGAAATATGTTGAATATGAGGTGATATTTTATGAGAGACTTTTCCTGGAAAGAGAATTTCTTCTTTTTTCTCTTTCTCTTTCTCTTTCTCTTTTTCTTTATTATTATTATTATTATTATTATTATTATTATTATTAAAAAGAGATATACGTTGTATATGAGGTGATATTTTATGAGTTACTTTTTTTACATAAAAAATTTTTTCTTTATTATTATTATCATTATTATCATCATTATTATTCTTATTCTTGGGATTATAATTTTTTATCTTATTTTCATTCAAATTATTATTTAATAATAGGTGCTTTTCATGTTCAATATTTTCTATAATATTTGAAGCATTTTTTAATTTGTGTTGTAGTTTTTGATCTTCGGAATTTAAACATAATTGAGTATTGACATTATTATTATTATTATTATTATTATTGTCATTAATATTATTATTTATTTTTTTATCATTTGTAATTATATTATTCGTGTTTTGAAATTGTTTTATATCTGAAATTCTAAATATATTTTCAATATTATCATCTAAAGAAAAAGGATCAACAAAAAGTTCATCAAATGAATTTTTCTTTTCTAAAGAACTATTTGTTGTAATAATTAATAATAGAAAAAAAAATATTAAATTTTTAATTAGATTAAATTAAATAAAAAAAAAAATTATTCGCGATATTTATAATTTAAAATTACTTTTTGTTATCATTTTTATTTTTTTCTGCATTTAAAGCTTTTTCAAAATTATTTTTATTGTTAAATTGATTTTTTTCAAAATTATTGTCATCAACTACAATATTTTTACTTATATTTTTACAAGAATTATAAGTGTCACTAACTTTATTTTTTTTGTGAATTGTAGAGTTTTGAGTTGTTGCTTTCCGTTTAAATTTATTATTACTCTTATTATTAAAACCTTTTTAATAAATAATAAATGTGAAAAAAAATATTAATTCATTGTAAAAGTTAAAAGTTAATATGGAAAATGTATATAGAATTAATAGAATTGAAATGAAATTCAAAGATTTCAATCATTATTGGTGGCTAAGTTATAAAAAACAATAGTCTTAAAAAAGTTTCCAAATGAAATTATATACTAAAGTATTATTAATTCTGTTACTAATACTTTAGTGCGATTAATATAGTTAATATAGTTAGTATTATATTCAAAAAAATAACTTACTTAAATTATTTTTCTTAGTTACAGTAAAATAATTCTCCATTTGAATTTTTAGTTTAAAAATTGAAATTTCATTTTTTTTATTATATATTTAATATAAAAAGATATTATTTAATAACAGTAAATTTTTTAAATTTATAATCTTAATTATAATTATTAAATATTGTAGAATTAAAGTTCTTATATAAAATTTAATGAAGAATTAATAAATAATAAATAAATAAATAAATAAATAAATAAATAAATAAATAAATAAATAAATAAATAAATAAATAAATAAATAAATAAATAAATAAATAAATAAATAAATTAATTAATAAATAATAAATAAATAAATAAATTAATTAATAAATAATAAATAAATAAATAAATAAATAAATAAATAAATAAATAATAAATAAATAAATAAATAAATAAATAAATAAATAAATAAATAAATAAATAAATAAATAAATTAAATAATTAATAAACAATAAATAAATAATAAAGATAAAAAATGAAAATATATAAATATTATATAATTATTATTATCAATAACTAAAAAGAGTAGAACATTGAAAATGTTTTTTTTTTTTACTTTTCTACAGTTAATATTAGGTAGGATGTATTTTCAACAATAAATATATTATTTCATATGAAACTCATAAAATATCTAATTCATATCTTTTCGGATATCGTTTTTATTAATAACTTTAAAGATTAAATAATCAATCATAAAAAAAGAAAAAAATCTTCTTTTCTAATATACTTTAAATTATAATATAATATAGAGAAAAAAAATATATTAAATATTTATCTAATTCAATATTAATTATATTTTATTATATGTTAAATGATTAAGAAAAAATTTAATATTATAAATCTTATAGTTTTATTATCATAATTGTTTTTTTTAATAATAATCGTCAATAATAACAACAACAACAACAATAATAATATTAATAATAATAAATAATAATAATAATAATAATAATAATAATAATAATAATAATAATAATAATAATAATAATAATAATAATAAAAGTAAATAATAATTTTAATTATTATTATTATTATTAAGAACTTTATATATTATTAATTCAAATTATTAATTCAATTATGATAAATTTTAAACTATTTTTAAACAAAAATTTTTTAACATATTTTTATGATAAAAGTATCATAAATTTTCATATATTTATGTATTTAACATCAGAAATTTTATTTTATTTGAATATTGTTTTAATTATTCTAGGGGTTAATTGAACAAACAAAAAAAGGAATAATAGAACAAGAAATTTTTTTTTTTGTGTAATAATAGTAACCAACTAATAATCCAAGGGTAATAATTAAAAAAAAAATAATTATCAGAATAATCTATATTTTATTTTTATAATTGAAAGTTTTTTTGTATTTATCAACTTATATTATTATGTATAAATGAAAAAAAAAAAAAAATAATAATATGTTTAATTATATTTTAAATTTTACTTTATTTATTTAAATTTTAAATTTTAAATTTAAATAATAATAATTATTTAAATAAAGAAATGATACTATTTATATTCTATATGAAGTAATATAATTATTTTTTTTTATATACAGTCAATAATTAAATTACTATTATCTATATAATTTATCAAATTTCTAAACTACTATATAATAATTAATTATTTCATTTTTTTTATATAAATTAGAAATTAATATGTATTATATATTAACTTGAATAAATATTTTAAATAAATGTAATGAAAAAAAAAAGAAAAATTAATATTTTGATAATATTTCCGTTAAATTTTTTAAATTAAAAATTGATATAGCCATAATTAATGGAATATCGACTTTAGCAGCAATTTCTAAAACCCATCCACGATTAACTTTTTCTTCAAAATTATTCATTCTACTTATTAATCCAATAACTGTTCCACCTTTGTCTGGATAGTTATTATATATAAAAGCAGTTTGATTATAAGCATCGCTAGCACAAACGATAGTAATTTTATCATTATCAATTTTATTTGTAATTTCGACTATAATTTTGAAATGTTCATCCATTTTATTTAAGTAAAGAATATCACAAATTTTTTCTTTATTTTTATTATTAAAGATACTGTAATATATATATAAGAAATAAAAAAAAATACAGTTAATAAAAAAAATTCTTTATATTTCATAATATTAGATATAATATTTTTATATTAATTATATAATTATTTTATTTGGTACTTACGCTCTTTTCTTAATATTTAATATAGTTGAACCTTTATTTGTTAATATTGATTTATTTTTTGAAAATTTAATACCATGACAGGAATAAGAATTTTCTTTTATATTAGCATTTAATTTTTCATATCTATCATTAACTGGTATAAAAGAAAATTCATTTTGATATAACTTTGAATGACTATAATAAATTTTATAATATGAAGGTTTAGAACTAATATAATTTTCATTTGTAACGACAATTGGCTTAAAAATTGGTAACATATGAAGTGGTTTTTTTATAGGTTTTTTAGAAGTATTTGGACTTAATGGACATGCTGAATGTGGTGTTAATGATGAATTTAAGCAAGGTGAATTCGGAAAAGGGGAATCAGTATATGGTGAATTCATAAATTCAACCTCACTACTAGAATGGACTTTTGGAGATTTTAAATATATTGATAATGATTGCTTTTTAATTGAAGAAGTAGATATTGTTAAATTTTGATAAGAAGTACCTCTCTTTTTAGCAATGACTTCAATTGGAGATTTTGAAACATTATTTATATTTTCTGGTATATTAAGAAATGATGAAGAAGATAGAGTAGGAGAAAGAAGTGGTGATGAAGCAATAAGTGTTGATGGAGAAGCGAGTGGTGATGGTGATGGAGATACAATTGGTGATGAAGAAAGTGAAGAATCTCTTGATACATCAGAGTTTTCTCTAGACATAGATAATTGAGAACAATAAATTATTGAATCAATGTAATGCATTTTTAATAATATTTTTATCTAATAAATTTAAATTAAATTAATGATAGTACTGAAATTATGATTAACTGTAATAAAATATTGAAATGATGAAATTTTTATTTCAGTATTGTACTAATTTCATCAATTTCAATAATTACGATATTATTATTAATAAATTATATATTTTAATGATAAATTTTAATAATTAAAAAAGTAAAAGTTAAAAAGACTTTTTTCTTTCTTTTTATATGAATTATTTTCATGAAAAAAAATTAATTATCTGAAACTCTATTTATCAATAATTATTGTTAAACAAACAGATATTAATTTTTTTGTTTTTTTGATTTCATATAAATATTTATTCTATTTTTAGTATTTTTTTATGGTTGTTTATGGTTGTTTGTGTAACATGAATTGAATTATTATATTATATATTTATAATATATTATAATATATTTATAATATATTGAGTTTCATATTTCAATTTTTTAATTATTATGAACATAATATCAAAAAACTAAATGATAATAATAAATTAATAAATAATTTTAATAATGAAAATTAATAATAAGTAAATAAATAAATAAATAAATAAATAAATAAATAATAAATAAATAAATAAATAAATAAATAAATAAATAAATAAATAAATAAATAAATAAATAAATAAATAAATAAATAAATAAATAAATAAATAAATAAATAAATAAATAAATAAATAAATAACTAACTAACTAACTAAATAAATGAACAAATAAATAAATGATAATAAAAGATATATTGAACTGTATTTGTCAATACAAATAATTTCATAAATATATTAAAATTATGTTTAATTGTTTATATTTATATTATTATTTATTATTTATGTATAAACAAATTATTATTATTATATATCTTTTTTTATTACATATATGATCATGGTTTATTTTTTTTATACTATATGATACATTTTTTTTATAAATATTAATATTATATATGTTTTATTAATTTTCTATTAAATAACATATTTTAATGTATTCGTTAAAGAGTTATTATTATTTAAAAATATTTAAAACTTCTATAATAAAAAGTACCATAATTTTTAATAAGATCTACTTTTACCTTTTTTTCCATTCGTTTGACACTGTTTTATTGAAATTATTTAAATTTTTATTATAATGTTAAATTAAAAATTCTTAATCTAATGTTATAATATTAAACTTTTTTGAAACTGAAAAAAATAACTCCTTAAATGAGGTATAGCCTTTTTTTTTATATAATTATTCATGAGTTCCAAGTAATTATTAATAATTATAAACCTTTTTTTAAATAGATCCAATTATTTGGAATGAATTTTAATTAATATAAAATATTGGTTTTTAAATTATTATAATGACATAAAGAAAATAAAAATCTAAAACATAATAATAAATAATTTTAATAATAAATATTATTTATATAAAAAACGTGTATTTTAATTTATTAATTAAAAATATCAATTTATGTTATACAGAATTTTTTTTATTCCTTTTTTTTATTCTTTTTTTATTCTTTTTTTTTTTTTTTATTTTTATTTTTTTTTTTTTTTAATTGTTTTTTTTATTTTTCTTTTATTTTTCCTTTTTTTTTTTTTTTTTTTTTTAAATTTCATTATTATATTTCATTATATTAAATTTATCATTATAATATCATTTTGTTTACTAATGTTAATATATTTTAATATATTGAACTATAAACTTTAATATATTAAACTATGTGAAAGTATATTTATATATAAAGAAACTAACGGCATATTTAATTATAAAATAATTAATTAATTTTTTAAACTTTAATATTAATTTTTTTTTAAAAATAGTTTTTAAATTAATATAAATTAATAAACTTTAAATAAAAATATAAATAAAAATATTTATAATTTTTTTTTTTAAAAGTATTTTTAAATTAATATTTTTTTTTATTTTACATAAAAATATATTCTAAAAAAAAAAAAAATAAATCTAATTAATTATTGTTTAGAAAAGTGTTTTTATTTACAAAAATAATTCTTTTAACATAAAGAAAAAAAAAATTTTTTTTACTTAAAAAGAAGATTAAATATATATTAATATAAATAAATATTTATTAATATTAATAAATGTTAATAAATATTGATAAATATTAATTAATCTTTATAAATATTGATAAATATTGATAAAAAAATAATTAATTTCATAATTATATATTAAATAAATAAATAAATAATATATATATATATATTTTAAATATTTATTTTAATATATCTATTTTTTATTATAGTTTTAATTTTTTTTTTTTTCTTTTACTGATTAATAGAAATAGTATATAGTTCAAGAGAGGTGAAATTTTTATACTATATTTAATGAAAAATTATGAATGAATAAACAAGTCTATAATATAATCAATTATTAACAATAAAAATATATGTTTAATACTTAAATGTAGTTTTACCATAATTCTAGACAATCACATGAAATATTGTACAACTATATTAAATATAAATTTAATAATTTTTAGTTATTAGAAAGTGTTTAGAAATTTTTAAATATATGTAAAATTTATAGCGGTTATTATTAAAACATTTGTATTTAATAGTTTATAGCGGTTATTATGATTTCAAATTTAATAAATATTTCAAATATCCATTATTTACAACCCTATTAGTACTGTATATTAATCATAAATAATAATGATAATAATAATAACAATATATCATCTAGAAGAATTTAGTTTATTATTAATGAAGTCCCTAATAATTATTATTTACAATTATTATTTTATTATGTATGATCATAATCATAGATAATAATTATAATGATTATAATAATTTATATAATATTTATAAAGGGCATAAAATTTTTAGATTTATCTACACTATAGTCCCCACTAGAATTATAACTATAAGTATTATAAAAATATTAATTAACAATGTAAATATTTTATAATTTATATATTAAAAAATTATTTTTAAATGTTACACCTTCATTTTTTTATAATAGATTTTGAAACAAATTTTATATAAATAATTAAAAAAAAAAACAACTTTATTAATTGCAAAGTTGCCATATAAGGAAATTTTTGATATAAAATTAATACATTAATTTTAATTTTTAACATAAATTAATTACAAATTGTAATTACAAATTGTAATTACATTTTTACATTTTTTTAATTAATTTTTATTATTGAAAAATATAAAAATTATAAAAAAAATAATTAATATAGTTTAAAATATAAAAATTATAATTCTATTAATAATTTTTATATATATAAACTATATATAATATATAGTTTATATATATAAATATATGACATAAATATTTATCAATTATTATTAATAAAATAAAAGATTATTATAATTATTATTAATAAATAAAATAATAATGATAATGATAATTACTTTTATTTTGAAAAAATAATTCAATGATTTTTCTTAAATATTTCGTAATAATTTTGAAATACCTAAAATTTTATTTCAAGGGTGTTAAAAATTTTTTTTATATATTTATTTTCTTTGTTTATATAATACTTATAAATATTGAAATTATTCTTTGTTAATTTATCTACATATTATTTTGTTTATATAATTTAATATTTAATTAATAATAATAACAATAATAATACTTATAATAAAATATGAAATAAATGTCAGGTTTTTTTCTACGAAAAAACTATCAATCTATTTTATATTATTTTAAACTTTTTTTTTTTTTCTTATTTAAGCTTTCAAGAAATTTCTAAACATTTTATTTGCTAATAATTTAATAATCAATATTTTAATATTTTATTTATTAAAATAAAAAATGTTTACGAATTTTATTAATTATTATTTTTTTTAAAGGTATAATGGAAAATAAAAAAAAATTTTTTTTCACATACATTTATTTATTCATTAATTACATATATTTTAATAATTTACTAATTAATTATATTAATTAAAAATATCATTTAATATATCATTGAATATTAAAAAAAATTTTTTTTTATTTTTATAATTTTTTTGTTTTTTGAATACACCCTAATTTGGATTAATAGAAAATAAAAGTATAAAAAGAACCAAATATCTTTTTTATTTTATTTTAATCAAGATTTTAAAAAATAAATCACAAAAATAATTTTTTAAAAATATTTATAAATAATAATTTAAAGTTAACACAAACAATATATATATCTTTCTTTTTTTATTTTTTTTTTCTTTACATTAAAAAGTAAATATATTTCAAATAAAAAATGAATTTTAAAACTCTCACTTTCTTAATTACAAATGCATTATTATCTTTTTCATTACCACATGTGACTAATAGAGGTTACGAATCACTTAGTGGTAAAGGTGAAATAACATATTATGGAGAAGGTGGTTCTGATCCAGCACCAACAGGTCTTGAAGGTTCATCTCCTGGTGCATGTGCCCTTTCACCAAAAAATCCAAAATTTTTTGCAGCATTAAATTATATTCAATATGGTGAATATCCTAATCCAAATAATTCTGTAGTTTGTGGTAAATGTGTTAAACTTATAAATGGCTCTAAATCAGTAGTTGTTGAAATTGTTGATAAATGTCCTGTATGTAAATCGGGAGATGTAGATATAGCACCCTATGCTTTTAAGGAATTGTTTGGAAGTTTAGATGTTGGAAGAGTTCCTGAAATTAAGTGGTATGAAGTATCCTGTGATGAATTAGGAAAAGTATCAACATCTAATTCAGATACAGATAATAAAGATACAGATAAGAAAGGAAAACCAGATAATAAACATGTTATTTCAAATGATCAATGGGGTTTAGAAAGTGATCATAATAATAGTAGTAGTACGAAAACTACTCGTTCAACATCAAAAACTACTAGTTCAATGTCAATAACTACCACTACCATTACTCCTTCTACAACTACTGTATATGCTTCTACTGTATATGTTACTGTTACAGAAACAGTTACTAAATGTAGTCATAGTCAATCTACACCAAATTATGTTGACAGTCAAAGTCAATCTACACCAAATTATGTTGACATACCAGAAGCTGATGGTAATATTTATAGAAGTTCATGTAAACAAATTAAGGAATGTCAGACAAAAATGTATTGTCCAAATGATATTTATTAAAATAATCTATAGGTTTCTTAAAACAAAATTATTTTTTATAGAATTATGAATATATGAATATGACTATCTTTTTTATTTTTTTATCTTTATTTTTTTTTTTTAATACATTTTAAATGTTATATTATTTATTATTTATTTATCTTTTTTTTTTTTTTTTTTTTAAAACCTTTACACTTTAAATGTTAAAAATATTTATTTATTTATTTTTCTTATTTTATTTTTTGTTTTAATTTTTCCTTTTCCTTTTTGCTATCATTATAACCATTGTATATAGTATGTGAATATATAACATTATAAAATAAATAAATAATAAAAGTTAAATTAAATTATATAATATATTTTTGAGAATAATATTTTTTTTTAATAGTAATATAGATTTAAAAAATATATAAAATAAATGTAAATATATATATATATAAATAATAAAATATAATAATAATTATATATTATTATTATTCTAAAAGATTTTTGATTTTTATTTTTGTTTTATCATTGTTTTTGTATTAGGCAAAAAAAGAAAAAAAAAGTAGTTACAAATAAAAATTAATATATATAAATTAAATATATATAAATTATTAATTTAATATCTTTTTAATTTTTCATTTTTTTTTTTTTTTTTTTTTTTTCATTTTCTTAATTAAATATTTTTAATATTATTATTATATATTTATATATTTTGTTACATATATTTTCTTTTTTATTTTTTTATATGTATTTTGTTACATTTTTTTATATTTAAAATATTAGAGTTTAAATTAGTCATATTTATATCTTTAGTATTATAGTTTTTTTTTTTTTTTTAAATATTTTATTTTTTGTGTCATTTTGTGTGCGGTTTATGCAATAATAAAATAAAAAAGTTTATTTATTAAAAGGACAAAAAAAAAAAAAAAAGCGGTAGATACATGAAAAAAAGAGATACATTTAATATAAAGATAAAAAAAAGATAAAAAAAAAAAAAAAAAAAAAAAAAAGAAATATATATATATTTAATACTAATTTTAAGATATATTGAAGATAAAAAAAACTAAAATTAAAAAATATTTATATATTTTTCTATATAAATTATTTTTATCATTTCCTTTTTTTTTTCTTCTAAATAAATTATTTTTATCATTTCCTTTTTTTTTTTTTATTATTATATAAATAATTTTCATATGAAAATTTAAGTGAATCATCTATTTAGTTTATTAAAAAACTTTTTTTTATCTTATTGTATGATCAGTTGTATATTTTAAATCTTATAATATTTAAGAATGAAAAAATCATTCGAAATAAGTTTTATTGGTTATTAAGTATCACATTATTCAATGATGGATAATTCTTTTTATTAAATTTGACAAAAAATTTATTTATTTATTAATTTATTTATTTATTTATTAATCTATCTATATCTTTATATAAATTTATTTATATATTATTTATTTATTTATTTATTTATTATTTATTGATTGATTTATTTGTTTATTATTTCTTTACTTATTTTGTTTATAATATGTAAAAAAAGGTAAATCTAATTTGTGTTATGGTCAATAGAAAAATTAATATTCTTTTTTTTTTTTTTTTTTTTTTTTTGTGTTTAGTAATTTTACATTGGTTATTGATAAATATTGCAATAATAATTGTTAAAAATTAGAAAGTGAAATATTCTTTTTTAATATAAATAATTTATGAAATACAAAAAAGGTTATATTTATGCTTATTCATTATTTTTCTATTGATTAAATGAAAACTAATTATTATAATGCAATAAGGGATACAAAAAAAAAAAAAAACTATTATATAATAATTAATTATAAAAATATTAAAAAAAAAAAAAAAAGAAAACATAATAAAAAATAAAAAAATAAATAAAAACAACCACAACAACAATAATAATAATAATAAAAATAAATAAATAAATAAATAAATAATAAATAATAAATAATAATAATAATAATAATAATAATAAATAATTATAATTATAATAATTATAATAATAATAATAATAATAATAATAATAATAATAATAATAATAATAATAATAATAATAATAATAATAATAATAATGCATAATATAAAGTTAAAAAAAAATGCATTAATATATATAAAATAAGTAAATATAAAAAAAAAAATAAAAAATAAAAACAATGAAAAGAACAATAAAAACAGAATAAAAACAGAATAAATAAACTAAAATAAAATAAGACAGAATAATAATAAAATAAAGACAGAATAAAAACAGAATAAAAGCAGAATAAATAAAATAAAGACAGAATAAAGACAGAATAAACTAAATAATAAAAACAAAAAAAAAAAAAAATAAAATAAAATATAAATTTTATAAATAAAAATAATATTTATTAAAGTATAAATAAATAATGTTTAAATTATTGCTTCATTTTATAATACATATTTTTACTTAATATTCTTAATATTTGCTTTTTTTTTTTTTTTTTTTTTTTTAGATTTGATAAAATAATTCTTTTTTTTTTTTTCTCTTTTTCCCCCTTTTATATATTTATTATATTTATTATTATTATAATTATTATTATTTTGATCTTTTTTTTTTTTTTTTTTTTTTTATGATATATATATTTTATTTGTCTGTATTTTTATTAATATTATTGATATTTATGATATGTATAAATTAATCCTTTTTTTCTTTTTTTTTTTTTAAATTGATTATTAATCTTTTTATTAGTTTATGAACTTTATATATAAATTTATTACTCCTCTTATTACTTGATTTATATGATATTTGATATTGTTTTTTTTTTATTTATCTTGTCTTCTGGGATTATATTTTGATAATTTGATTTCTTTCTTTGTTTTTTTTTTTTTTTTTTCTTTGTTTTTTTTTTTTTTTTTTTTGTTTTTGGTTTCTTCTTCTTCTTATTTCAATGTAATGGTATATATATTAGTTTTGTTGGCTATTTATTGATACTTATTGATACTTATTGGTGTTATTATTATAGTTTTTTAAAAAAAAAGTTTGCTGAAATTATTTAAACTTTTTTTTTTTTTTTTTTTTTTGTTAAAAAAAAGAGGTATATATGTATAATATGTATTTTATAAATTTTTTTTTTTTATGAATAATAATAAATAATCATTATATATATATATTTTTATAATATTATTATTATAACTTTTTTTTTTTTTTTGTTTTTTATAATGAATTTCTATATATAAAAAGGGTATTATAGAAAAAAAAAAAAAAAAAAATAGATATTATTATGAATCATTTTATCCTATTTAAAAAAAAAAAAAAAAGAAAAAAAAAATTTTTTTTTATTTCTTTTCTTTCTTTTCTTTCTTTTTTTTTTTTTCTTTTTTTTTTTTTTTTTTTTTTTTTTTTTTCTTTTTTTTTTTTTTTTTAACATATTACAAATACAAATTACAAATAAAATAAAGAAAATAAAATTATAAATATTTATAAAAATTTTTTTAACTTTTTTTCTTTTCTTTTTTTTTTTTTTTTTCTTAACAAATTATTATTAAATATATATAGAATAAATTTAAATAATTTATAATTTATATAAATGCAAATATTAAAATTATTATTTCTTATTTTTATATGATTTTATTTGTTTTATTTGTATTGTGTCTCTTTTTATATTAAAAAAAAAATTCTTTTTTAAACTATTTATCAAATATATATTTTAATTTATCAAAAATAAAAAATAAAATTTAAATAAAAAGAAAATAAATAATGTATGTAAAAATAAAAATATTTAGTTAAAAGTAATTTCTATTACATTATTATTTATAACTTTTTAAATATATTTATTAATTTTAAAAAAATAAAAATAAAATGATTAAATATTTCTAAAAGAAATATAGAAAAAAAAAATAAAATAATGAAAAAATAAAATTAAAAAATAAAAATAAAAATAAAAATAAAATATATAAATAAATAAAAATTAAAAATTATTTTTTATATATTTATATTTATATTTTTATTTTTATTCTTTATTTATAATTCTTATTTAATTTTTTCTTTCTTTCTTTCTTTTAAAATAAATATTATAAAAAAAAATTAAGAGATATAGTATATATCTTAAAAAAAAACGAAATGTAAATTTAATAATTTCATTTTCAGGAAATTAAATAAATTTAGGTAAAATTTATAATAAAAAAAATTAAACCTTTCATTATTACCTATAATAAACTATTATTTACATTTAACCTCTTTTAAATAATTTAGAATTACTCCATTTCTTTTCACCACCAGAATTACTTTCAGATCTTTCCAAACTTGGAGCACTATTCATTCTTCTACCAGAGTTGGAACTACCAGATCTACCCATGTTGAAAGCAGCTGGTGCCTTATTACCTCTTAAACTACCTTGTCTACTAGAACCAGAATTACTACCGGATCTACCCATTAAACGATCATCACTAAATCTTCCAGTACTACTAGCATGTAATCTACTATTTCTGGCACTCTTTCTACTAGAGAAGGCTGGTGTCCAACCATCATCATCTGCTGGTGGAGCTTGAGCTTGAGCTTGACGTTGTGGTGGAACATATTTTTCACCTGAACTGGTTCTTTCTGCAAGGGTCTTTGATCTCCAAACAGTAGTAGCCATTTCTTTGTCTCTCATCATCTTTTGTTCAGCACGAAGTTCAGCTTCTCTTTGCTTTTCAGTTTGAATTTCCAATAATTTTCTTTCTTCAGCTTCTCTTTGTTCTCTTTCCTTTCTTTCACGTTCCTTTCTATCTTCTTCTTCAATTCTCTTTCTTTCAATTTCTTCAAGTTGTCTTCTGCTTTCTTCTTCCTTAAGCTTCTTCTTTCTTTCATCAATCTTTCTAATTCTGTAACTTTCCTTTCTGAACATCATAGCTTGTTCATATTCAGCTTCAGCTTCAGCTCTGATTAATTCAGTACGACGTTTAATAATAAGATCTTTGTACTTCTTATAATCATCAAACATTCTTAACATACTCTTCTTTAACTTCATACCTTCATCATGTTTAACCTTAGCAACTTCAAGTTGATGCTTACATAAAGCAACATAGTGTTCACGATCAGTTTTCTTTTGTTCTTCATAATCCTTCTTTAATAATGGGATTTCTTCAATACGGTAAGCTCTATCAGTGTAATCAAGACGTTTGGTAAGTTGTTCAATCTTTCTTTGCTTTTCACGTTTTTCTTCTTCAGCTTGTTTAAGTTGAAGTTCCTTTAACTTAGCAGTATCAAGATCTTCGAGATCTTCTGGTTTAAGATTAACATTCTTTTGTCTGGCTTCTTCAGCAAGTTTTTCAGCAAGCTTCTTAGCTTCAGCTTTTTCAGCTTCAAGACGCATCTTTTCAAGACGTTCTTCTTCTCTCTTTTTGTTTTCTTCAAGCATTTTAGCTTTCTTAGCTTCTTCTTCTTGCTTCTTCTTAGCAGCACGCTTCATTTGTTCTTCTTCTTCACGTTGAGTGTTTTCTTGTTCCTTGTGTTCCTTCTTCTTTTCAATAATCTTAATACGTTCGTGGATAATATTCTTTTCTCTTTCAAGGTTTTCAAGAGCATTCTTAATAGCACGTTCTTTATTTTCTCTTTTAATGTCGGCTGTTTCTGGGTTCATTAATAAAATTACAGTTTGAAGACGCTTAGCAAGTCTGGCTAATTGCATACGCATTTGTTCGGATGGTAAAGATTGAAGTCTTGGACCTTCAGAAATTGAACCCTTACTAGAAATAAATGGATCATTTCCGAAAGTTAAACTTTGATTTTCATGGTTAATACGAATGTTTAATTCACCCTTCTTACAACCATTCATAATGAATTTTTCGATAGCAAAGGAATCATATGCGTTGTCCTTGAAAGAAATTAAGTTAACAACAGTATCAATCTTAATAGTAGTGTAAATTTGTGATAATTGTTGTAATAATCTAGTTAAAATAACATTGTATAATGGTTGAATATATTTGTTAAGATCTTCATTACTAGATAATTTTTCAATAATTGGTTTTATTTTCTTTCCGAAGGATAATGGATGGAATTGAACTTCTAAAATGTTGTAAAGTTCCTTTAATTCATTTGAAACATGAGATAATACATTCTTTTCAAGGGCTTCTCTAATAAGAATTTCTCTAGTTGGGACAGTATTTACTCTAAGTAAATTACAAAGTCTTTGAAGCTTTGATCTATCATCAATATCATTATGAGTTTTAGCAGTAGTAATAATTGGAATAGCTAAAGCTGACATTAATACAACTGAGGCCATTTTACCAAGTTCTTCTTCAGTGATATTTTCTCTACGTCTACTTAAAGTAAAGTACTTATTCCAAGCAGCAGCATGGAATAAATAGTTTTCACTAACAAGGAAAACTTTAGCTAATTTTTCATAATAATTAATTAACATTTCATCCTTTGGAGCTTTCTTTGAAAGATCTAATAAATTGTAGATATCTTCAACTGATTTGTAGGCTTCTTGCCAGAATTCTAATTCAGCAGCTACATTTAATTGGATGAAACGTGCTTCTAAATGACGCTTTAAAGTTTCTTCTTTATTTAAATCAATTGAGTTTGGTTGATTAGAGTATTTTAAAGTAGTTTGTAAGTGAAGACGAAGTGAATCACATAAACGATGGAATTCATTTTTACGTTGGTATTTTAAACAGAAATCAAAAGCTTGTTTAACAACTTCCTGTAATCATAAATTATTTCAATTAAAATAAATTTCATAATATTAAATAAAATGATTTAAAATTTTAAAAATTTAAAATTTATAATATGAAATTTATGTAATATTATTATTTGAAATAAAACTTACTTGATATAAATCTTCTAAACGAGAATTGTTTCTTAAAATATCTAAAGCAGTACGGTAAGCTTCCCAAAGGAATTTTAACCAAGGAGTAACAATTTCTCTATTAGTTCTATCTTTACTAACTTCACTACTAACTGAACTTAATAAAATAGATTCTGGAGTTTCAGAAGCTTCAAGATCTTCAATAGAATCTAAATTAATTTTATCAGCTTTTGCTTGGGCTTTTTCAAGTTCATTTTCAGATAATTTTATGAAAGAATCAATGTTTTTCTATATATATTTATAAAATTAAACATTATTATTATATGCTTAAATTATTATATTTTCAAAAAAGGTAATTATAAATTACTTATTAATTATCTATTTTATATGATCATTATTATACCTTAATACTATCTACACATCTTTTAATATTTATATCATTTCCTTGAATTAAACAAATGTTTTTAAATTGATGAAGAGCTTCTTTAGCCATTTTTCCTTTTCTTAATTGAACAGCAAGTTCGACATACTTTTCAACAATTGGTTCTAAAATAACAAGAGAAATAATACGATTCTTTTTTGTCATGATAACATCGTGTAATAATTGAAGTGCGGTTTCTTCTTGTTTAGCACGAATAAGTTCTGTTTTTTTAATAAATATTTATAAATAATATTTTAATAATCATAATATTACTTTCATATAATTACAATATATGTATTTCTGTAAAATCAAAATCCAATTTTTATTTTTAACAAAAAATAAAATTGTTATTAAATAATATGAATTTTTTTCGAAATAATTAAGATTGAGGAAAAATGTTTTTAAAGATTTTTCTTTTCTTTATAAATTTTCTTAATAATTAAAATCATCAATCTTAATCTACAATATTATTATTCACTTAAAACATCATCATAATTATTATCTTGTGTTATTAGATTGATTCAAAAATTTTAATTATTTGTTTACATCTAAAAAAGAATTTCACATTTTTAGATTATTTCTATTATTGAAGTTTTAATTAATTTTCATAATAATTTTTAAATATCTTTATATTTTTTTATTCAACTTAGACTATGATTAAATAAAATTTATTATAAATAAAACAAATTATTATTTATATATATTAAAAAAAATACCTTCAGCTCTTTTAAGAGCATTTTCTGGTCTTTGATAATATTGAACCATCTTGTTTTAATAATCTCTAATAATATAATAAAATCTTTGTAAAAAAATAAAATTTATATAACTCTATATATCGATCCCCCTTAATATAATATATATATAGTAAATAGATTTAAGGATGGATCTTTTATATTATATTGAGCTTTAATGAACTTTTGATTATGTTATATATATATTTAGTTCGCTCAAATATTAGTGCAAGAAAAAAAAGTATTATAAAAATTTTGTAATAATATAAAAAAAAAAAAAAAAATAATGGCTGATTGATTTTTCAATATTATTGGTTGTTTTCAGTATTTTCATCCAAATATCAATTTACTTTATATATAAGAATATATATTAGATTATATTTTAAACTTTATTGAATATAGTAATGTATAAAATTACATTTTTGTATGTACATGATATAATTTAAGTATTTAATGTATGTACAATATATATCATACATATTGTATTTTTTATTAATATGTAATTATATAATATAGTAATATAGAAGTTAATGAAAATGAAAAATATGGATTATTAAAACAAATATTAATTTTATAATTAATGAAATAAAATAAAACACTCATATTATTATTATTGACATATTTTGAATAATATACATATTAAATAAATTTATCATAAAAGAAAAAATATATAATAAATTTATATAATAAAATCATGCTTACCAATCATGATTTTAATAAATTAATGTGATAATTAAATATTAATATTAAATTTAATGATTATGACAAAAATAAGTATAATAATTTTTTTTTTGCTTTAATGTTTTAATTTTTATAATATATTATTTTATTTCTTTTTTTTTTTTTTTATTATTTTACAATACATATAATATTATATAATACATAATTTAATAATAATGGAAGGTATAGAAAATAATATTCCTACTGAGAATAATACCACTGAAGTCCCTGTTGAAGAAAAAAATAAAATCCGTAAGAGAAATGGTTGGGATGATATAGAAGGTGATTATATAATAAGTTTATATATTTGTAATATAAAAATTTAAATGTTAACATTTAAATATATTAATTATTAAATATTATAAATTTTATATATGGCAACTTAATTATATAAATAAATAAATAAATAAATAAATAAAATGAAACAATTAATAAATACTTATTACAATTGTAGAAGATCCGGATAAAAGCAAAAAAATTGAAGTAAGTGTATAAAATAATTAGTAAATATTGAACTAAAATATATCAGTAATAACTTGTATTAAAAAAATAATATTTAATAAAATAAAAATTTTGATATAGGAAAGTACATTAACTGAAAGTCAAAAAATGCGTTTAAATCAAGCAAGGGCATATATAGAAATTCAAAATAAAAAAGTAATAAATTTAATAAGTTGAAAAACCATTTAGTTTTATTTAAATATATTAAATATTTTACTTATAGAATTTTTATCATAATTTATAAGTATTTATTAATTAATAATTTATTAATTATTATATTGATAATAATAATAATAATATTTCAAATTTAAGTATGAAGAAGAACCACAAAGTATTATTAATTCTACATTTTCTACAGCATTTAATAAAGATAATACTGGTAATGAAGCTCGAACACTTTCAATTTTATGTAGAATATATGTTGGATCTATTTTTTATGATCTCACAGAACAAAATATTAGAAGTGTATTTGCACCATATGGTAGCATAAAATCTATAAATTTAAAAATAGATCCATCAACAGGTAAGCATAATGGTTATTGTTTTATTGATTATGATTTACCTGAAGCTGCTTTTCTTGCTGTTGAAAAAATGAATGGAGCAGACTTTGGTGGAAGGTAATTTGAATATCAATTTATATGAATTAAATTTTATTTTTTTAAAAAAATAATATATTAATTTTTTATTTATTTAAATGTTAATAATTATAAAATCATTAATAATATAGAAAATTAAAAGTTGGTAGACCATATAATTATGATGTAAATCTTTTAAAAACATTACCTGAACCATCACCAAAAAGAATATATATAGCAAATGTAAATGAATATTTAACTGAGGAACATTTAAAAAGTTTATTTACCCCATTTGGTGAAATTGAACAATTAGCATTGATTGTAAGTTATAATTATAAAATATTATTAAATTAACTATGAAATTGTTATAATAAATGCATATGTTGAATTATATAATCTTATGACTTTATATAATTATTAAAATGTTATATTAATCCATATATAGCCAGATCCTGTAACAAGAAAGCATAAAAACTGCGGGTATATAATTCAAGAATTTTATAATATTAAAAATATAAATATTGTGTGTATTAACGTTATTTGAATATTTATATGAAAAAATATTTTTTTTTTTTTTTTAAATATTTATAAACAATTAATGGTTATGACATTATGACATAAAAAATAAGTTTCATTGAATTTAAAAGTGAAGAAAGTGCAACACAAGCTGTTGATAATATGAATAATTTCGTCATTGGAGAACAAGCATTCCAAGTAAGAAAAAGTATTGTAGGTGGTCCAATGCCAGATGGAATGAAAGCTTTAGATAAAATCCCAGTATTTTCAGCAAATATACCTGAAGATGTTTGGAAAACTGCAAATTCAATTAATAGTAATATAGGTAAGTCAATAGTGTATATATACAAAATATAAATAAAAATTATTTTATGTTATTATAAATAATATAATATCAGTGCATATATATACATTGATATATATATATGATATGATATTATTTATATAATATATGTATAAAAAATTATAAGAGATGTTAATAATTTTTATTAAAAATGAAAAATTATTTTTAATAACTATGTTTTATTTATAGCGGCAGTCCCAAATAAGAATAATACTGTAAATCCAGCTGAACCACAATTAGAAAAAATAAATAAACAAGAAGAAAATATGTCATTAGAAGAAAATATGTCTATTAGTGCAAGTCAAAGACTTTCAATAATGCAAAAATTGGCTAGACGTGATATGGAAAGTACAGTAGTTTTATTAGAAAATATGGTGACAGCTAATGAAATTGATGAAGATTTACAATCAGAAATTACATCAGAATGTAGTAAATATGGTGAAGTTGTTAAAGTGGTTGTATGGATTGTACCAGAATCACCATCTGATGAAGTTAGAATATTTATCCAATTTAACACTAATGAAGGTAAAACAAAATAAATTAAAATAAATTAAATTAAAATAAATTACAAATTCAAAATAATCATTATATTATTTAAATATTTTTAATATTCAATATTTATTTTATATATTTATATTTACATTTACATTTATATTTATATTTATATTTATATTTATATTTATATTTATATTTATATTTATATTTATATTTATATTTATATTTATATTTATATTTATATTTATATTTATATTTATATTTATATTTATATTTATATTTATATTTATATTTATATTTATATTTATATTTATATTTATATTTATATTTATATTTATTTATTTATATTTATATTTATTATATATAATATTTAATATATATTCTTATTATAAAATATATATGAATTCATAACAGCTGCTGCTAAAGCAAATACTGAATTAGATGGAAGATACTTTGGTGGAAGACAATTAAAAGCAAAATTATATGATTTAGAAAAATTCAACGAACAAGATTATGCTCAATAATTTATATATTTATAATACACAATAAACAACATTTAACTTATTGTTATTTTTAATACTAAATATCATGAAAAATAAGAAAAAAAAAAAAAAAAGAATTATATATACATATAATATAAAATTATATTTATAAAATATATATATGAAATAATTGTTCAAATCAATCTTATTTTTTTTTATAATACTTTTTTTTTCTTCATATAAATATATTTAACATATGAAATCATATATAATTTTTTTTATATATTTTATATATATCTTTTTTTTTTTCCATACTTCATGTTTATTACATATATTTATATATATATATATTATATTCAATAAAATATATTTTATAATATGTATATTTATTTTTTTATATATAATTATTTTTTCTTTTCAATTAACATTTGCATAAGCCTACAATAAATTAAAATAAAATAAAAAATATTCATAAAAACAAATAAAAAAACAAAAAAAATATATATATTATAATAAATGTAAAATAATTAATCAATACAAAATTAAGTAAATATATTTTTTAATATATATTATAAAATGGTATTAAAAAATAATAATTAATAATTAATAATTATTAACTTTTTTTTTTCTTTTTACTTTTAATATTATTTTTTATTTACATCTATTTATATTTATTATTTTATTATTTACATTTTTATTTTTTACTTATTTATTGTATTATACTTTATTTATTTATTTATTTATTTATTTATTTATTTATAATCTAATTTAAATCATTTTTAACTTTTAAGAATATTTATTTTTTTTTATATATATCTATTTCAACTACCATAATTTATAATATTATATATATATATATATATATTTTTTTTCTTTATCTATTATATTATATACATTACATATATTTTTATATTTTTTTATATCTATTATTTATTTTCTATTGTATACCACCAACATTATATATATTAAAAAATACCAAAAGAAAATTACTAATTATAATTTTTTTATAATAAAAGTATAATTAATATTTATTTATTTATTTATTTATTATTAAAATTTTTACTCTTATAATTATTATTTATTTATAATCTAATTTAAAAAGCATTTATATATTTCTTATTAATATATATATATATATAATAATTTTTTTTTTTTCATTTATATCTTATTTCAATTATCTGTATTTTATTATATATCATATAACATAATTTACATTATTTCATAATCTATATATATTTATTTATTATCATTATATATATAGATTAATATTTATTATATATTCTTTCTTTTTTACTATTTTATATAAATTAAATATTTCTATATTCTTTTCTTTAATATAAGGTTTCCCATGTTAAAATTCCATTAATTATAAAAATGTAAATAAATTTCAATAAAAATAATATTTATTTATTTATTTATCTCTATTTATTTATTTATTTATTTATTTATTTATTTATTTATTTATTTTTTTTTTTTTTTTTTTTTTTTTTTTTTTTTTTTTTTTTTGATTTGATAAATAATTTAAAAATGTGTAAATAATGTTATATTATAGAAATATTAATTGATTTAATAAATATTAAATAAAATAAAAATAATAAAAAAAAAAAATTTTTGGTATACATATAATATATATTAATGTTATTTTATTTTAAATAAAAGAAACATAATAAAAAAAGAAAAAAATTCTTTCTTTTTTTTTTTTAAATTTTAAAAATATAAATTATTGTTCAAATTAGAATTTGACTTTCTTTAAACTATTTGCACGATAATAATGAATTACTATACTAATTATTAAACTAGCAATAATCCATAATGGATTTAACCAAGTATATGGATAAAATAAACCAGTTGCTATTGGTATTAATATAATATGAAGTAATATTATATATAAAATAGTAGTGTAAGAATAATTTATAGTATATTGAGTTAAGTGTAATAATTTACTAATGCATTGTATATCTTGATAAATTGTTGTAATTACTGAAGAATCTAATGATATATCATTTAAAATACCTAAACATAAACTATTATAATAAATATATTAAAATATATATGTTATATACATTATTAAATAAAAATTAAATTTAGTATTATTATTATATTTATTAATTATATTTATTTATTATTATTATAAATATGTTTATTGATTATATTTATTGATTATATTTATTTATTTATTTATTTATTTATTTATTATAAAATTTATAATTAAATATCTTACCCAATATCAGCAGTCGAAAAAACATCAGAATCATTTATATCATTTCCAATATAGGCAACGACATTTTGAACAACATCATTTTTATGACTAATGAGACAATCATTATCTTCATCTTCTTCTTCAATTTTAATATTAACGTCATTATTTGTTGAATCATTTGTTTGTGAAATACTACTTTCATTTATTAATAAATTATGTGAAGTAGAAGGTATTCTATTATAATCAGAAAATATACTAGAACTATTATGATGAGAATTAAATGGATCAAATTGATTAGTACTTTCTTGGTAAACCTTATACTCATTTAACTCTGGATCAAGGCTATTTGAAATTAATTTGAAATTAGAATTGAATGATTTTCTATGTTTTTTTGATTTATAAATATAAGTATTTTGTAACCATTTAATTTTTTCTTGTTTTTCACTTGGTAAAACATTATAAAAACAATGATTTTCATCTATACCAATTTGCTTAGCTATATTAAGAGTAGATGCTTCATTATCAGAAGAAAGAAGCCATGGTTCAATATGATATTGTTCCTTTAAACATTGAATTAATACCTTAGTACCATCACGAACATTATCATGGACACTTAACATACCAACAATTACCTTATTTATGCTAAGATAAAAAATAGAATAACCACGTTCTGTCCAAACAGAAATTCGGGATTGATCTAAAGAAGGTATACACTTTTGTTTTATCATCCATTTTTCACTTCCCAAACAAACATCATAAATTGATCCATTAGGATCAGTGGAAGATCTAATTTTTGCAACAATACTATAACCTTCTGTTTCTTGATAATAAAGAACATCCCATGGAATTAATCTTTTATCAGGAAGTGACATTTCAACCTTTTTAATATAATTTCTAATACATTTAGCATATATATTAGAAGAATAATATTCAAGAGATTTTAAAATTTCATAAAAGGCTTCACTTCTACCGAATTGATTAAAATTCTCATCAATAATAATTTCAACAATACTTGGACTACCATTAGTAATTACTTGATCTTTATTAAATACAATAATATTCAATTGACTTAATTTCTTAAAAGTATGGGCAATATCTTTGACTAGTATACCATATTTCATAGCAATTTTAGAAGCAATAGAAATAGCTATAGGGAATACAAATTCCATGGTGAAAGGAAAAGCAATAATTAAAACACTAATTGAAAAAATAATACCAAATTCAATTTGATAATTATTTTTTAATGATTCTTTATTAATAGCTTTACCATTAACATCAATATCTCCGAATGTCCACAAAAGTAACGTTAATATAGAAATTATTAAAGTTACTGGTATAAGATATTTATAAATATTATCCGTAAATATATGAAAAGAACCACTTGAAAGTTGAACATCTTCAATTAAATTAATCATAGAATTAAAAGTACAATCACTAGAAGCATCTAATATTTTAACATAGATAGATGACTCTATATTCATAGTGCCTGACATAACACGATCCATAATTGATTTTTTAATAGGTTTGGTATTACCACTAATCATAGATTCATCTAATTTAGTTTTACCATAAACAATAGATCCATCATAAGGTATTCTATTTCCTGGTAAAATTTTTATTATATCACCTTCTTTTAAACTATTAACATCAACAATGGATTCAATCCATTCTGTTCTTAACGTTCCTTCATTTATAGTGTTACAATTAGTAAGTGTTGGATCAAGAGGTGTTAAAAGAACTGCTTTCTTCATTTGTAAATGCATAAATTGCGAAATATTATCAATAGTATATTGTTTTGTCATAAGTTCCAAAAGTTTTTTCACATAATAACATGTAATAAGTAATGAAGAAGTTTCATAATATTCATGATAAATATGAGGAGTTTCATAATTACTATTATTAATATACATTTGAAGAAGTCGTATAAATATACCAAGAGTAGAATAAATCCATATGATCCATGTAGTAAAACTTAAAACGACAACACCACTTATACGATAATTCTTTTTTCCATTAGATCGAAAAAAACATTGTGAATATTTATTATTATTTTGTTCTTTATTATTTTTAGTAATTTGATCATTTTCAATGTCATTCTTAAAGAAATTACATTCACAAATATTATGTTTAAGTATATGTAATGCTATTGAATGGATTTCTGAACCATAATAAAACTGTACTGGTATTGAAAGTAATAATACAATTATACATTCCAAATGAAGATTTAATCGCATATATAAATTATTTGTAATATAATTTATCCATACAAAAAAATATGGAGTGATAAAACTAAAAATAGTTAATATAGAGCATATATTAAAACATTTTTCAATTTTAGAATAAAATATAAAACGTTTATCAACAAGATTTTTTGATCTCTTATCAACTTGATTTTTCAATTCTTTATATTTAGTACCGTCAAAGTTTGATATTCCTTCATTTAAATAATCAGTACTTTTACCCATATATTCAGTACTAGATGTAGATGAATTTATTGAATTTGCATATTTATTAGAAGTAAAAAGGATATTTTCATCTTGGTCTATATCAGAACTATAATCTAATTTCATTAAATTTAAAATATATATAAATTTAGTATTTAATAGAATAATAATAATAAATAAATAAATAAATAAATAAATAAATAAATAAATAAAATAAATAAATAAATAAATAAATAAATAAATAATGTATATATATATATATATATATATACTTACAAATTTCCGTTTTTTCTGCCTCATCTTGATCTGTTGGTATAATATTAGATGATTCTTTTTTATCTAATGATTCTATATCTAAAGACTCTATGGTATCATTCATATTATTAGCAGGTATACTAAAAATAGAATTTTCTTCTTCTTTTTTTAGACGACGAAAAGAATTAGATATAGTAGTAGCATCAGGATGGTATAATTTAATTTCACTTATAATATCTTTTACAGAAACTTGATATGAATTATAAATTATAATACATTGTTTATTTATAAAATCGAATTTTATAGGATTTTTAATTCCAGAAATTTTTAATAATTTTGATTCTATTCTCATTGCTTCAGAAGCTCTATTTAATTTTGGTATTAAAAATGATATAGAATGTAAAGAAACATTTTTATTAGAACTAACAATACTTTCTAATCCATTTGATAATTTAAATGAATTTCTTTTAATTTTTTCCTCATTTGATAAAGAAACATCTATAATAAATTAAATTTATATATAATACAAATATATAATATTAATATTTAAATAATTAGAATATAATAAACAATATAATATTTAAAATAATTTGAATAAAAAACAAATAAATTGATTTAATGATATATATATATTTATATATTTACTTTCTATTTGGATTCTATTAATTCTTATATTCATTTCATTTAAAATATTACTAATATCGTCAAAAATAAATGATTCAGCTGATTCATGATATTTGAATGATAATGATAAACGACAAGATTTAAATTTAAAATCTTTATATATTTTATTATTATTAAATTCAATCCATGGTAATTTTGTAAGTTGGATTGATTCAATATCAATTTGATCAAATAAATATTGACTTATACAATTCTTAAGCCATTGTATACAATTTTTACAATCCGGATGACATATACCTGATGTAATTTTACTATGATTATTATTATCTAATGAAAAACTAATAAGCTCAAGAATGACATTTTTATTATATTTATTTTGATATTTTGTACTAGACATATTCATATCTTGATCAAAACTGTTTTCTTTTACTAAATCATCACTATTACCATTTGGTAATTCATAAGTTGTTGTACTAATCTTTTCATTAGTAACATTACCATAAATGACATTAATATATGGGGAAGGTACAGTCTCAAGGATATTTAATCCACTTTGAATGATAATATTTTTTATTAATAATGAATTTGTAAAATCTGGATTATATTTGACTTTAATTTGATTAGTTAATAATGATATATATACACTTGATACTATTGAAGGTGATATATAAAAAGATGGATTTAATAATGGATATTCATTTATATCTCCCAATGATGATATATTAAAAGTATTTAACGAAGATTCATGTTCTGGATTTTCTTTCGATAATTGGTCATTATCAAATTGAATAAGGTTAGTTTGTTCACTTTCATTACTGTTTATATAATCTCTATAATGGTACTGATATTCAATAAAATCTTCTTCATTTCCTAAACCTGGTATAGAATATAAGGCTTTTTTAAGAGCTTCTAATTTTTCTTTTGGAAATTGATGAAATTCTTCTTTATCAAAATTAAATGATATATATTTTATCTTCCACAATGTCTTATTTCTTGAATACAATGAATTTGACGCTGAATTATTTGATTTTTCATGCTTTTTTCCGTAATTTTCAACTTTATAATTAAATATTGCACGGAAATTTGGTAAAGCACCTTGACATATATGATGCTCCATTTTATTATGATAATTTCACTTAATTTTCAAAAAAAAAAAAAATATATTTAATTTTATAATTTTTATAGTAATTGTTATGGTTATGGTTATATTGTTATTGTTATTAGCGTTTTTAATATATACATTAACTTATATAAAATAATATAATTTTTTTATTATATTATTAGTGTAGTTCTATTCTCTATTTGTGTTTTATTCTATATATATATTATATTAATATAATACTATTTTATATTTATTTGATAATATATAATAAAATAATAATATTTCATTATTATTTTAAAATAATTATCGTTTTATACTGAATTAATAAAATGTACCTTGAAATTACTTTATAATTTCACAATTAATGCATTTTATATAATTATTCTTTTTCCTTTTTTTTTTTAAAAAAAAAATATTATTATATAATTGAGACAATATTGTTCAATTATTTCAACTAATTCATATATATGAATATAAAATTTGTTAACTTTCAGAAAAAAATTATTTTTTTTATTTTTTTCTATTTTTTTATTTTTTTTTTTTATTTTCTTTTTTGTTCGTTTTTTATTTTATATTTTTTGTTTCTTGTTATTTGTTTTTGTTTTTTTTTTTTATTTATTTATTTTATTTTATTTTTTTACTTTTTGTTTTTTATTATTTTTAAAATTTGATTACACTTTATTTGACTTTATTTATTATTAATAATACTTTTTATTGTATCTTTTTTATACTTTATTTGATTTTTATTATATTTATTTTTTACCTTTTATTTTTTATTTATTTATTTATTTTTTCTTTCTTTTTTTTTTTTAATTACGTTTTATATTTCATAATATTATATTTTATTTCATTATTATATTTCATTATTATATTTCTCTATGATTTAAATTATTTTTTTTAAATAAATATTTAACATATTAAAATAATTATATTAATTTTTTAATATTTTTTATTTACAAAATAGTGGATTGATTTATAATTGAATTTTTCATTTATATAATCCTCTTTATACTTTTTACTTTTATAATTTCATTCCTGAGTTATTAATTTTTGTTAAAGTATTGAATATTATTAATAATCAAACTATTCTTTCCAAAAAGTATAAATAATTAAAAGTTATCTTAATTATTAAATTTGAAAAAGAAAATATTTAATAATAAAATTATAAATATAATAAAGAATTATATATAATATTAAAGGTAAAAAAAAAAAATGAATAATTAAAAAATCTTGTTCTTTTTCCTCTTTTAAAGTAATATGTCATAAAATTTCTTTATTTAACTATTGTTTGTTATTTTAATATATTTAAATAAATGAAGATATGGAAAAAAAATTTAAAAAAATTATTTAAATTTGTTTAATTTATATTTAATAAATATTAATATATTATTATCATATATTAGAGTATATTTATTTTATATTATTTTTGCTGCTATTAATTAAATACAAGAAATTTTTAAATATAAATGTTAATATTCTTATTTAATAAAGTTATTATATAAAATAATTTTAAATAAATAATATAAATAAGGAATATAATATAATATAATATAATGATATATATATTAAAAGGGGAAAAAAAAAACAATTTATATAAATTAACTAATTATATGAATATTTACAGAATAATAACTTAAAAAAAAAAATATAAATCTATATATAAAAATAAATAGATAATAAAAAATAATAATAATAATAAAAATAATAATAAATGATAATAATGAACAGATAAAAAAAAAAAAAAAATTTATTTTCTTATTTTTAAACAATAGATTGAATAATAATAATCTAATCAAATTTAGTATTCTTTTGATAATTTTCATTCGAAGAAAATTATCAAAGTGCTCTCTAGAGTTATTATAATTAAAATTTTTTAAATTTAGATTATCTATCAAAATAATTTGATTGTTTTTTTTTTTTTTTTATTCTCACACATATAAAAAAAAAAAAAAAAAAAAAAAAAAAAACTATATTTTATTTTCGATAGGATATTTAAGAAATACATAAAAAAAAATTATATTTATTCTTGATAGGATATTTAAGAAATATATATGAAAAAAAAAAAAAGACCATTAGTATAAATTAAAATAAAAAATTCTAGTTATTATTTAAATATTAAAAACAATTTTGTTTATAATTATTTTTAATTTATTTATTAATTTATTTATTTATTTATTTATTTATTTATTTATTTATTTATTTATTTATATATCTATTTATCTATTTATTTATTTATCTATTTATCTAAATATTTATTTATTAATTTATTTATTTATTTATTTATTTATTTATATATTAATTTATTTATTTATTTATTTATATATCTATTTATCTAAATATTTATTTATTTATTTATTTATTATCTATCTATTTATTTATTTATTTATTTATTTATTTATTTATTTATTTATTTATTTATCTATCTATTTATTCATTTATTTATTTATTTATTTATATATTTATATATTTATTTATTTATTTATTTATATACAATTATTATTTATTTATTAATTTATTTATCTACAATTATTAGTTATTTATTTATTTATTTATTTATTTATTTATTTATTTATTTATTTATTTATTTATTTATCTACAATTATTATTTATTTATTATTTATATCATTAATTATTTCTTTCAATAATTGTTATGTTTTATAAAAAGTTTATTACAATGAATAAAATGTATCAAGCCAAAATATTTATACTAAAATTTGTGGCTGACATGTATTATTAATACATATTTACATGAATATTCTTAGAATGTAAATTACTAATGTATTATTAATTAAAAAAAAACTTTGTCAACAATAATTATTATTATATAATTAATAATATTATAAAAAATGATAATATTTATATTATCTTTAATTAATTTATATATATTAAAAATAATAAATTTGTATATTTTAATTATAACAACATTTATATAATTAACTATAGAAAAAAATTTAATAAAATTTAATTAATAAATTGATGTGTATAGTTAAATTACCATTTTTTTTTTTTGGATAAAAATATTTTTTCATTATTTTATATTACAAAAAAAAAAAAATAATTATAATAATTATATTTAATAATAATAAATATTTATATATTTAAATATTATTTTATTACTTTAGAAAGAAATTTAACATTTAGCATAAAAAAAAAAAAAAAAAAAAAGTAAATGGGTGTTAAAAAACTTAATACTTTAGTAAATCAAAATCTAAATATTTCCACTCAAACATGGACAATAAATCAAAATGAATATAAATATTTGACATCTTATAAAAGAAGTAATAAAAATGTAATAAAGAAAAAAAATGAAATATCAGAAAAAGCTTCAATGAAAACTAATAAACTATCAAAAGATAACAATTCTCTTAAATTAATTGTTGATGCTAATGCATTTTTTTATTATCTAGGCTACAAATTGAATTGGTTTAATTTTGACATGCTAAATTTTTTTAATATTTTACAGAAGGTTAATTTAAATTTTATGTATATTATTATATAATGTCAACGATAATAATAATAATGAATAATTTATATAATTTAATAGTACTTACACCAATTGTTGGCTATTGATAACCTTGAAAAATTAATATTTGTTTTTGATGGAATGGATACTAATATGAAAATGGGTACTATTCTTAGTAGATTTGAAGATCGAATTAAAGGAATAAAAGAGTTTTATGATAGAATTATAACATCTTCAAAACCTTCTAAATACCGTTATTTTGTACCTAAAAAAATATTTCCAACTCCCTTAGTCAGAATAGCGTATTCACAATATTTAATTGACGCAGCAAAACATTACAAAAAACTTGAAGTAAAATTTTCATTATTAGAAGCTGATGCTACTATAGCAAATTTAGCTATAAAAATTAATGCGTAATTATTTAAATATTTTTTTTATTTCCTTTTAAATATTTTTTCATCCATATATATAAAAAGATATAATAAAAAATGATAAATACTTTTTTAAACTTTATTATTTGGATTTTATTATTAGGATTCATTCTCATACTTAATTATCATTATTATTATTATTACTTTTATTATTTTAGATATGTTATAAGTAAAGATTCAGATTTTTACATCTATAATGTACCTGGTTATATAAATTTAGAATCATTAAAATTTCCAAAAAAAGATAGTAAATTATCAATCAAATATACTTTATATAATAATAATTATCTTGTTGAATATCTTGGTATTCCAAGGGAAACTTTACCTATATTTGCTACATTATGTGGTAATGATTATCTATCAATTAATAAATATCGTAAATTCTCAAATCAACTCAGTAATTATGAATGTCATCATCAAAATAAGAATAATATAAATGAATATCAAAAATGTATTATTAATTTCATATTAGATCTTTATGATACTATTAATAAACGTAATGATATTAAAATAAATCCAAAAAAGAAATTAAAATTAATGATTGATGAGTTGCTTAATATTAAAGAAAAAGAAAATAATTCATTATTAGAAAAAGAATGTCAAAATAAAATAATAGATTCAATCAAAGAATACAATTTAACAGCTTTAAATGAAAATAAAACTTCACATATTAGTAAAGATATTTTAAAAAGTCATTCATCAGGAAAAATATATGAAATTATTTTAAATGGTAAATATTTCCTTTGTTATTACAAAAAATAATTTTAAATAAGATATTGATAATATATTAATTAATATAAGCATATTAATTAATATAAGCATATTTATTTTAATAATAATAATAATAATAATAATAATAATAATAATAATAATAATAATAATAATAATAATAATAATAATAATAATAATAATAATAATAATAATAATAATAATAATAATAATAATAATAATAATAATAATAATAATAATAATATAAATTGTTATTATATATATATATTTTAAAATATCAAGTTTTATATAGTAATCATTATAAATGTACTCAATATTTTGAAAATCTTCAAAAAGAAAATTGTTGGTATGTAGCTGATGATGTAAGAAAAGAAACCTACAAATTATTATTAATAAGAAATTATAGTAAAAAAAATAGTAATTCCAAAAAATCAAAAAATCAGAATATCGAAAAAAATGATAATAATTATAGTAGTAATAATGATAATAATATCAAACAAAATAATAATGATGATGATAATGATAATACCAAGCAAAATTTTACAATTAATGAATTTATTAGAAAAGAAAATAGTATTATTAAAAATACTGTAGATATTATTATAGATATCAATAAGCCCTTACCAGAATCTATCGAAAGTAGATTTTGTATATATTTAACAACCTATAAAAGTAACATCTTACCAATTAAAAAATTACCATATTATTTAATTCCAATAACATCTTGTCTTCGTTATTATTTAATAAATAAAATAAAATGCAATGCTTTTATATATGATAAAGATAATGGAAAAGAAAAGAATAAAAAAAATATTTATTCCAATATCGTAAATAATAATTCAAAAAATCATAAAAAGAATAATAAAAGTCATTCTAATATTACTATATTGCATGATTATGAATTTGAAACACTCTTAGCTTCTTGTGTAGCAGCCCTAACATTAACATATTTACATAAACGAGTATATAATAAAATCACGAACGCAACAATAAATAATAAAAAGAAAGATAAAAATAATCAAAAAAATAATCAAAAAAAAGCATTTAATTTATCTATTAAAAATAATATTAAAAAGAATAATATTGGTTGTCATAATATCTATGATAATATAAAATATCATAAAAATAGATCACTATTTTTAAAAGAACATTGGTGTATACAAGATATTCATGATCATAAAATTGAATTTGAAAATGCAGTTCAAATTTATGCTGAATTTCTTAGTCTTTTAATTACTAATTCACAAACAATGCAAGTTTTAAATCTTGGACATGATCTTCCAGAAATGATAACACTTTATAGTATGTATCATTATTTATGGAAAGATGCCTTTTACAGTATGATTAAAAAGAAACACCTTTTCAAGTATCCAAAAGATAAAAAGATATATTATATCTTTTTTGTTTTTAAATCATTATTTAAATTTAATGAAAAAAATTCAGAAACTGAAAAATATCTTACCTATTTAGAAGAAATCTATTCTGAAATGATAAATTCAATATTATCCTAAAAAATACTATATAATAGATATTATTTGTTGTTAATTATATACATTATTATAAGATTTTTTTTCAAGCAGACAATTTGTACATCATCATTATTTTATTGAGTTTAAATATTAATATACATGAATCATAAAAAAAAAAAAAAAAAAAAAAAAAAAAAAACATAAAAAAAAAAAAAACATAAAAAAAAAACATAAAAAAAAAAACACATAAAAAAAAAAAAACATAAAAAAAAAAAAACACAAAAAAAAAATGATGCTAATAAAAAAAAACCAGAATAAACATTATAGATAATAATGAATAATACTGGAGGGGAAAAAAAAGTAGTATGATAATATGTAAAAACAATAAATTCATACTAGCCCTTAATTCTACATATAGAATTAAAGGAAAATTGATTTATCCTATTCCACTTGGTTCGGTAATAGGATCGGCATTTGCCCTACTTATTATATGGACAATTGTTAATTATTTCATTAAAACCATATTTTCTTCCACCAATTAAAAAAATATAAATTCTATACCTATTAACAATTTTTCTATTTCCTAAAATATCTATATTACATATATTATTTTTTCCATTATTAAAACTACTTTTATAACATTTAACAATATTATTAATTCTATTATCTACACTAGAGTTATTACTGGTCACATATAAATTATTAGAAATTTTTTTTTTTTTATTTTTAAGATAATCTTTTTTTATATAAATCGGAGAAATGATTAATAAGAAAATTTTAATTGATTTATCGCTTTTTATGTCTCTATCTCAATAGAAGTCCATAATTTCTTTAGAATAAGATGAAATATTGTTTAATTTATCATTTAATATCTTACTTTCTTTGTCCCAAGTCCATTTTTTTTTTTTTTTTTTTTTTTTTTTTTTTTGTTCTTTTTGTGTTTCATTATATTTTATCTTTTTTTTTTTTTTTTTGTTCTTTTTGTGTTTCATTATAATCTATTGGATTTTTACTACTGTTGTTTGTAAAAGGTGAAATATATATAACAAAAGAAAAAAGTTTTTTTTTTTTTTTTCAATTTATATTTGTAAAAGGTGAAATATATATTAACAAAAAAAAGTTTTTTTTTTTTTTTTTTCTTTTTCAATTTATATAAGTAAAATAGCAAAAACGTTTGATTCTACCGCTTGCTTTAGATGGTTTATTAGGTATCTACCGCCGGTTTATTAGGCATCTACTGCTTGCTTTGGATGGTTTATTAGGTATCTACCGCTGGTTTATTAGGTATCTACCGCTTGCTTTGGATGGTCTATTAGGTATCTACCGCTGGTTTATTAGGTATCTACCGCTGGTTTATTAGGTATCTACCGCTGGTTTATTAGGTATCTACCGCTTGCTTTGGATGGTCTATTAGGTATCTACCGCTGGTTTATTAGGTATCTACCGCTGGTTTATTAGGTATCTACCGCTTGCTTTGGATGGTTTATTAGGTATCTACCGCTTGCTTTGGATGGTCTATTAGGTATCTACCGCTTGCTTTGGATGGTCTATTAGGTATCTACCGCTTGCTTTGGATGGTCTATTAGGTATCTACCGCTTGCTTTGGATGGTTTATTAGGTATCTACTGCTTAATTTTGGATGATTTATTAGGCATCTACCGCTGGTTTAATAGGCAGGTTTATTAGGTATCTACCACTTGCTTTGGATGGTTTATTAAGTATCTATCTCTTGATTTGGGTAACTTTAAAAAGAAAATAAATACAAATAAAAAAAAAGAAGAGAACAAACAGTAGATAACTAAATGAGATCATTGTAACAAGCGGTAAATACCTTAATTTAGTTGATTTCTACTACTTAACCAATATTTAGACTTCAATGTAAGAATGAAATTAAAAGAAAGTTTACTTTTGTATTTGCTTCCATGATTAGACTATTTTTTTTTTTTTTTTTTTTTTTTTTTTGTAAATCACACAATTTGTACATCATCTTTATTGAGTTTAAATATTAATATACATAAACCATAAAAAAAACACAAAATAAAAAAAAAAAAAAAAAAAAAAAAAAAAAAAAAAAGATATTAATAAGAAAAACCATATAAACATTATTATTATTCATTATAGATAATAATGATAATACTGGAGAGTATAAAGTAGTATAGTAATATACATAAAAACTTTTTTTTTTTTTTTAAGATCAAAATTTGTACATCATCTTTATTGAATTTAAATATTAATATGCATGAATCATAAAAAAAAAGCATAATAAAAAAAAAAAAAAGATACTAATAGAAAAAACAATAAATTCATACAATTGATAGTTATTTCATTAAAACTAGATTTTCTTCCACCAATTAAAAAAATATAAATTCAGTATCTGTTAATAATTTTTTTATTTCCTAAAATTTTTTTTTTTTTTTTTTTTAAAGCATACAATTCGTACATCATCTTTATTGAGTTTAAATATACATTAAATCATAATAAAAACACATAATGAAAAAAATGATACTAAAAAAATAAAAAAAACCAGTAAAACATTATAGATAATAATGAATAATACTGGAGGGAAAAAAGTAGTATAATAATACTAAAATATCGATATTACATAGACTATTAATTAATTGATCATTCATTATCTTAATTTCTTTATCCTAAGTCCATTTTAGACTAATGGAAAAGATAATACACTTCCATGTATTATTATAAGATTTTTTTTTTTTTTTTTTTTTTTTTTTTTTTTTTATGGCACACAATTTGTACGTCAACTTTATTGAATTTAAATATTAAAATACATGAATCATAAAAAAAACACATAATGAAAAAAAATGATACTAAAAAAAATAAAAACCAGTAAAATATTATAGATAATAATAGATAATACTGGAGGAAAAAAAGAAGTATAATAATATTTAAAAACAATAAATCCATACAGCCCTTAATTCTAAATATAGAATTAAAGTAAAATTGATCTATCCTATTCCACTAGGGTCGGAAATAGGATCGGCATTTGCCCTACTAGGCTGTCCTACTGTGTTATCAGCATTGACGTTCCTGGAGAGGTTGGTTTTAAATTTATTGAATAATATATGTTGTCTTTTACAGACAACAGGCATGATATCATTCAATAGAGCCGCAGATCGCAACAAGAATGGGGATTTTGAATAAGTACCAGATTCAGTCTGACACTTAAACAAACATTCCCATTCCTTTTTGTATGGACTATTGTTAATTCTATCACTAAAACCATAATCTCTACCACCAATTAAAAAAATATATATTCTATACCTATTAACTATTTTTTTACTACCTAATATATCTATATTACTTATACTATAATTACTACTTTTATAACCCTTAACAATATTATTTATTCTATTATCCACACTAGGGTTATTACTGGTCCTAACTAAACTATTAAAAAGACTATCTAAAAAATAAAAAAAATTTCTATCTAAATCAGAGAAGTGATCAATACGAAGATTTTTAAATAAGAAACAATTTATAAACCAATGATCAATTCTCTGATAACTGTCACAATGGAAACAACATGAACAACAATTAGGACAAGAATTATTAATCATTTTAGCAGCTTTTGCAACTCTAGCATCAATTTTATATCCACATCTTGCCCTAAGTATCCACCGAAAACCTTTGCTATATTCAGGAAATTCTAGATTAAGCTTTAAGTAACTTCTTGATTCTTCAAAGTTGTACAATTTATAAGTTTTAGCTTTAATTGATTTATCACTGTTCATGTCTCTGTCCCAATAGAATTCCATAATTTCTTTAGTAGAGGATGAAATATTGTTTAATTTATCATTTAATATTTTACTTTCTTTGTCCCAAGTCCATTTTCTTGTTGTAGCAACATTATTAACTATCTTTGAGATAATGCAGTTGGAGTCCTTCCACTTATTAAAACATCTAACCTGAGCTAAAGCACATTTACCAGAAAGTGGAGGAATATTGAGTTCTTTTGAGATGCAATAAATAGAAACAAAAGAATTAGGTTTCGAGTAGCCTAAAATCCAATAAAAACCTTTGTTAATTATTGTTTGTGTAGAACTAGTATTGTTTTTGTTAGAACCAAGCAAAGGAGCGTAATAGGAAACTTGTCCAATAACTTTTGCAGAGAATAAAGTTCTTTTAAGAGGAATAGGAATCAGATCATTTTTTAAAAAACCCTGAATTGAAAACAAAGCCTTACTAACTTTATTTTTCATTTTACTAATAACGAATTTTAAATCTAGAGTTTTGTGAAAGGGAACACCAAGGTAAGTATAACAATCTGTTTTAGGGATTGGGATTCCTGTTAAATAAAAGGTAGGGTCCTCTCTAAGAATATATTCCGAATTTTCATGTCTAACAGCTAATGTGCCACATTTATTAATTCCAAAAGTCATCTCGTTGTCCTTAGCCCATTTACCAACTAAACGAAGAAGTTTTTTCATACGAGATCTACTAGGGGCAGATATATAAACAATAAATTATAAAATTCATCTTTAAACAGTCTTTTTTTTTGTTTCTTTTTTTTTTTTCTGTTTTTTTTTTTTTTTTTTTAATTGTTTTTACTTATTATTATTTTAATCTTATTGGTTATAATTAATTAAATTTTTTTTTTTTGTTTAATTACATATTACATTTAATATTATACTATTATTATTTATTATTTATTATTCCTAATAATTAACTATTTATAAAAATATCCATAAAGTTTCTCTTTTTTTTTTAAATCCTGTACCAAATGAATGAAGTAATTCACTTAATAATAGTTATACTTAATAAAATAATTATTCTAAATAAAATAATATAGTTTAGTAATATACAAGTTTAGTATAAAATACATTTCATCAATAAATGTATTATTTTTTTTTAAAACATAATTTCATTAAATAAAATATCAAAAAAAAAAAAATCTTTAATTATACACATACACACATATTAATAAATTCATACACTTCCTTTTTTTTTTTATTTATTTATTTATTTATTTTTATTTTATTTATTAATCATTAATATTATCTTTTTACATCAATCTTTTTTTATTTTTAATTTTTAGTTTTTGATTTTATTGATTAATTTGTTTTTCTTTTTTTTTCTCTTTTTGTATTTTTTAATACCTACATAATATATATCTAAAAATTTTTAAACTTTTTTTTTTACTAAAAATATTCCATAAAATAAAAAAAAAATTAAATTTTTCTTTTACATAGAAAAATTCAATTTCCTTTCATTTTAAAAATATTATATTTCTAGATTTACAATTTATTATATTATATTTTATTTTTATATTTTATTATTTTAATGTAATTTTAATTATTTTAAATAATTAATTTTAAAGAAAATGTCAAAACAGTACTTAGGCTGTTTAACAATTGGTTGGAATACCACACCAGTCATTGTTTTCAACACCCCATTTACCGGCATCATCAACGTAAACAGTAGCAGTACAAGTTGAGCAACACTTGTAACCTTGTTGAGTAACCTTAGAATTACATTTTGGAGCAGAGGCAGTTGGACATCCACACCATTGGTTGTTTTCAACACCCCAGTCACCAGCTTCATCTTGGTAAACAACTGGGTTACACTTGTTTCTACAACACTTGTAACCTTGGCTAGTAATAGCAGTTGGACAAGTAGTTGGAACTGGAGATGGACCTGGACCTGGGTTTGGATTTGGAGTTCTGTCACCATAACCTAAGATAGAGATAAGACCATTGGCAACCATAATTTCAGTTTGACCCCAGAATCTGTGGTAAGTGAAGGTTGGTTCACTACCACCGTTAAGGTAGTTTTCAACTTGAGCCCAATCTGGATCTTGCTTGTATTTTGGACGAATATCAATGAAAGTAACACCACTCTTAAGGTTAGCACCTTGAGCATTCTTACCAGTCCAACCAGATGGAATGTAAACTTCATCTCCGAATTTACTGTAATCAGCACGAGCTTCTTCAGCAGCATAACCGAGATCATCCTTGTAGTTTTCAATAGCATCCATAACTTGAATAGCAAGGTCAATACCTTCTTCATCACCATCCTTAGCAGAAACCCATAATAAAGCCTTAATGATAGAAGCAATTGAACCAAGATCAAGACCTTCAGCAGAAACAGTACCGTGAAGAGAACGGTTAGCACCAGACTTGTTGAAGTTGTTCTTGTTCCATTCATCTGGGTTACCAGACCATTCAAGGTTAGTAGCGTGAATTACTTGACCACCACTAACACGAACAGTTTCCTTAACCCATTTGGCCCAATCTCTACAGATAGTTCCGGCCTTTTCATTACCAGAAACGTAGTAAAGAGAACAAGTACGTTCCATACCCCAACCTTGCATACCAGTCCAGTTGTTTGATGGTGGATCGTGGTAAACTGGTTGCCAGTCATAGTACATACCGTAGAAGGTAGTAATATCACTGTCTGGTTCAGCATAGTGACCTTGCCATGAATTAGTGGCACCACCAGCAATACAACCTTCAGTAGCTTGTAACCATCTAATTAATTCTAATTGACGGTCAAGAGAAGTTTGCCAATCCTTAACAGCAGTAGAACCCTTTGGCTTGAAAGCAGATTGAGTAGAAAGAATCCAAGCAGCTAATGGGTTTTGGTAACCAGTGTGAGTGTGAGAAGAACCAATTCTCCAGGCCCAGTCACCTTGTAAACCACCACCCCAAGCGAAGTACCAGGAGATAAGGTAGTGAGCAGAGTTCTTACCACGACCAGCAGAACATTTGTCGTATCCGACACAGTTACCGATCTTCTTGAAATATTTATCATAGTGAGAGTAACGTAAGTAATCACCAAGCTTGGCAGCCTTAGAGGCGAGATCAGAAAGATCAACACCATCTTCTTCAGCCCAAATGTAACCGAAGTAAGCAGCTTGAATAGCACGAGCATCAGCATCTGGAGCAGCAGTGTATCTCCATTGCTTAGCGTAGTTGTTATCACCAGTGAAAAGATCTAAGAAACCATTTCTACCACCCCACTTGAATTCTTCCCAAGATGGATGTGGAACAGTCTTCCAAGTAGATTCAGAAGCACCACGTTGGAAAGTGTTAATGAAAGATGGCTTAGATTTACCATCAGCTTGTTGACCATAACCATACCAGTTATCACCATCAATAATCCAGTGCATGGCATAGATATCCCAAGTTCTGTAAGCTTGTTGAAGTTCCTTAGCGATTGGATCTTCACCAACAAGACCATCTTGGAAGACAAGTTGAGCTGGGTAGTTAGTAATATCATCATCTTCTGGAGCGTAAGTAGCTGGAGAAGATGGGTTATATTTACTGTTACCTGGTTGATTCTTTTCATCTGGAATCATGTGCTTTTCTAAGTAACTCCAGGCAGTGTTAATACCGTCGTAGTTACCAGTAAGCTTACCGTTAACAGCTTCTAACCAGATCCAGAAGGAGTAAGTTTCAGATACAGATTCGTGACCGTGATCTGGAGCTTCAACCATAAGAGTTTCAATTGAGTGATATGGAACATTTTCTGGTGAGAAATATTCAGTATTGTATTGACCACCGTTAGTCATTTTGTTGTAATGTTCAATAGCACGTTGAGCGTAGGCATCACTAGCACGCTTCTTAATAACTGGAGCAGCCATAACAGTGGAAGCACCGAGAAGAGCAATAGCAGATCTAATAGATGGCATTTTCTTAATTAAATTATTTTATTATTCAATAATAAAAAAAATAAAATATTCTAGTGTTTAACTAATTTATTTTAATTAAAACTACTAAAGTTTAAAAATTTTTTTAGTTATTATTTTCCAGAAATAATACTAAACGATTTTAATTAAATACAATTTAATCAAAAAGGAATGAAGAAAAAAATGTAAATATCGATGAAATCGTTTTCTTTTATAGAAAAAAAATTTTTAATATTAATAATATAATAATTTATTGTTAATAAATAATATATTAATTTAATATTTTCCATTTATATTCTACTTAAATTCTTGTATTCAATATTAATATAATAATTTTTTTAAAAAAAAGAAACTTTTATTTATTATTATAACTATATTTAGAATATATTACAACCTATGATATAATAATAATTAATTCAATGTATTCATAGTATTCAAAATATATTAAATTCATAATAATGATATAACATAAATTCATTATTTATTAATTAAAAAGACTGAAATAGTCACTTTATCAAGCATTATGTATATTAGAAAAAATAATAAATAAAAGTTAATTATAATTTATTATAATATAAATTGCATAATTAAAATATATTATAATATGTTATATTTTTGTCAAATATATATAATAATTAAAATTAATATATTTATTAATAACAAAAAAATTTTATAATTATTACTAATAATTATTAATATTAAAAAGTAGCATTTTTTTCCATATTTAACTAATTTTAAACTTAATTTTCAAATTTTTAATTAAAAATTATAAATCATATTCCAATATATTAAGAAATTTTCCAATTGGTAAAACTTAAATTAATTTAATATATTATATTTATTAACTTATTTTTTAATATGTATTCATAATTCATAATTTTATGATGTTTATATCAATTGTGTAAAACTTTTAATAAAAAAATTTTATAATAGATATTAATATTTAAATAATATTGTATAAACAATGAAATAATGAATAAATTTATTATAAATAGTCAAGTATTATTTTTTCCTATTTAATAATGAAAAAAAAAAAGCATGAATAAAATAAAATATATTTATTTTTAACTAAGTGATTTGATACTAAAAAAAAAAAAAATACTTAAAGAAAGAAGTAAAAAAAAAAGCTTTTCTGTTAATATATTAAAAGAATAATAAAATATATAAATAAATGAGAAATTTTTTGATTTTCCTTTAATATAAAACTATAAATGAATCATTTTTAATATATATGTATTTTTTGGTTTACAGTAATGCTATTCTATTATTAAAATTAAATATATATTTATGAAAATACAACAAAATTGATATTAATTCAAATAATAATAATGTTTTATAATGAATATAATAAAAAACTTTTAATAATTTTAATTACTAATTAAATAAATATTAAAACTTTAATAAATATTAAATTCTAAAAAAATGAAATAAATTTGTTTTTTTGTTTTTTTTTTATAATTAATATTATTTATAATTTGTTTCTTTTTGCTTTTTAATATATTCTATTATTATAATTTTTTTATTATTATAATATATTGTAATATATACTTATTTATATATACAATATAAAAAATTTAGTATCCATAATTCTTTTTGATTTTTTTCCTAAACAAATAATAATATCCATATTATTTGTTCCATATTATTTTTGATATTAGAAATATAGGATTTTAAAATATACTTAATATTTAAAAGTATATTTCAATCCTTATATTTCTAATAATATAATAATAAAAAACGTATTTTTAATAACTGTTTCTTAGTAAATATATTATTAAATTGAAATTTTTTATTAATATAATATAACGATATAAAAAAGTATTATAAAATGTACTAATATCTAATTTAATATTTATTATTATAGTATTATCGAAGCATTTTATTAAGAGACATATTTATTTTTTATGTATATATAATAATATCATGATATTATTATATATATATTAATCATAATATATATTAAACTTTATATATATAAAACTTTAATTTATAATATTTTTTAGATAATATTTAAGTTTATAAATAATAAACATAAATTAATCCCTAATTTTTCAAATTACTCAATATTAAAAACAATAATATTATAACACTTAAAAATAAACCTTTACCTTTGAGAATATAGAACTATATAATATTTTTTTTTGATAGAAAAAGCTTCAATAAGAATTTGATAAATTATTAATTACTCAATAAAAAATAAAATTAAAAGAGAAAAAAAAAATACCTAAAATTTTTAAATCTCTTTTATTTATATATTTTTAAAAAATGTTTAAATTTTTTGAATTTGAAAAAAAAAAAAGTTATAAATTTTGCTTAGAATAAAAAAACAAGTAATTTCGATAAAAAAGGCAATATATAATATTATATCAGTTGTAATAAATTAAATTTAAACAATCTACTAATTTTTAATTAAAAATATTTATATAATTTTAACTCAATTAATTATTTATATATTGTTTTTTCTGATTCATAATTAATTTTAATACTTAATATTATAAAAATTATTTTATTCCATCTATTATAGTTTTTTATAATAAATTGAACAAAATTTATTTTCATATTTATTTTGTTCAATTTATTATATTATCTAAAAAATAATAAATATATATTAAAATATATATAAATATATCAATTCTTAAGAAAATCAATATTTTTATATATTGATTATATATATTTCATTTATATTTAATTATATTAGTGTAGATTTTTAAAAAAAAAAAAGAATGAAATTCATAAAAAATATTTATTATTACCGCACATTAATTTTATTTTTTAAAAAAATAATTTATAATTAATATATACATCAAATACTAAATATTAAATAAATCTATAATTACAATATATAAATAATTTCTATTCAAAATTATTTATTAAAATTTTCATAAAATATTAAAATGATAAATAAACAAATATATAATATTATTTATCATTATTTTTAGTATAAAATGATTATTCTATATAGAATATCAGTTATTGTACTAAATTGATAAATTATATGATAGTTAATAATTTTAGACACATATTTCAAAATATTTAATATAAAAATTAATTAATTTAAATTTAAAAAAAAAATTTCATAACCTTATTGAATTAATTTTTTATAAAACTTACATTTTTTAATATTTCATTATGAGTCATAATGAAGTCATTATTACTGAATATTAAACAATATTAATTAAACTTAATAATAAAATTTATATTCATTATAATATGTATTATTCATTTTATTTTAACTTTGTTATTATTTTTATCATTGTTTTATTATTAATTATTAATTATTATAGAAAATATTATTTATATTTATTATAATATGTATTATTTTCATTTTATTATTAACTTTATTATTATTATTTTTATTATTTTATTATTTATTAAATAATATAACTACTAACTTCAATAATAAAAACTATAATAAATTCATAAGAAATGATAAGAAATCCAAAAAAATATTAATACATTAATTTTGAGGTTATTATTGTTATTATTATATATATTAGTTGATTAATTGATTATTATAATGTATGTAATAATAAATGTAATTAAAATGTATTTATTATACCTTTTTTTATAATAATAAGAGACATCTGTTTGATATAAAAATAATAGTTATGAGTATTTTTTATATAATTTTTCATGTGGTTTGATGATATTTTTAATATAATATATGGTTTGAGGATATTTTAATAAAGTAAGGTAAACATTTTAAAACAATAATGATAAACAATTATAAAAAAAAAATTAAATAATGATAATAAATAATTTATTCAGTTTTTAATAATATAATTTATTCAATAATGTAAAGATAAAACAAATTTTTGTATCATCTTATATTAATTAATATGGGGACAGTTAAACTGAATAAAATAAAAAGAAATGATAACTTTAATATATATTTAATATAATTTTTTCTCTGTTTTTTTTTGCATTTCTATTCCTTAAAATAAATAGTAAATAAAATTTAAAAGTTATAATATTTTATATAAGATTAAATTTATGTTTTTTTATATCATTACACAAAATCAACTCGTTGTAGTACATTTATATGGATATTCATACTTAAATGATGATAATAATAAAAAGTATATATATAATGTTGAATTTGGTTATTTTGAAACTGATTGATAAAATTTTATGATATTAAGAACAATGCATATAACTTAATTATTAAAAACTTTCTATCCTCAATTTATATTAATAATATTATTAATATAGTATATATAAATTATTAATAGTTATCCACAAATTTAATATTTTATTTTTATATTTGATAAAATATGAAAGTAAAATATTACAAATTTTATATATGCTCATTGATATATATTTCATTCTAACAGCAAATAAATATTTAATGTAAAAAAAACAAATTAATATTTAAAATATTCAATATATATAAAAAAAAAATATTTAATATAAAAAAAGCAAATCAAAATATGTAATAATAATCATGATTATACATATCTTTATTTAATTTTTAATCTATTATTAATTAAATAAATCAAAAATTTATTTATTATTTACTCTATATTCATTTACTTATTATTTATTTATTTATTTATTTATTTATTTATTTATTATTTATTTATTTATTTATTTATTTATTTATTTATTTATTTATTTATTTATTTATTTATTTATTTATTTATTTATTTATTTATTTATTAATTTATTTATTAATTTGTTTGTTTGTTTTTATTTGTTTATTCTATAATATAATAATTATTTATATATATCTGTTTTTTTTATTTTTAATATAATTTTTAAAAACAGAATATTAACTAAATAAATATACAAATAACAAATAAATCATTATTATTAAATCAGTGTATAGTTAAATAAATTTCAATTTACAATTTTTAAAAAAAAATTTTTTTTCTTTAATTAAAAATTAAAATTTAATTTAAATCTCAAGTAATAAATGAAACTGTTGTATTTTTTCCTTGTATATGATATAATATTTTAAAAATAATAAGGATTCTCATATTTCTTTTTTTTCTAATATGAAATTTAAAAAAAAAAAAAAAAATATTCACAAGATTAAAAAAAAAATTTTAATTTAAATATTATAATAATAATTATAATTATATACAATATCTTTTATTACTAAAAAAAGATAGTAATAGAAGATAATTTTCTTAATATCAACCACAAAAGAAACAGCATGTATATATTTATAAAATAAATATATATTAGTATACCTTGTATACGATATTTTTCTTTCACTACAAAAATTTATTGAAATTAAATATATATATCATAATTTCAAATAAACAATTGAAATTATTGTTTATATTTCATTTTATTTTAATAATAAATAAATTGAGGTAAATATATTTATTATTATATATATTTAAATTGCGAAATACATAATTTAATTTTTTTTTTTTTTTTTTTTTTTTTTTTTTAATAAAAAAGCAAAAATTTCAATTACTTTTTTCAGTAATTATTATTTAGTATAATATTTAATAAAAATAAATAAAAATTATTATAAAATTAAATTATCTTTCAAAATGAAAATACTCATATAAAAAATTAAAACCAAATTTCATATTTTATTATTTAATATGCATTTCTATATGTAAAATAAAAATAAACTTTTAAAGACTTAATAATTATTTAAGAATATTGTTTTCTTTGGAAAGTACTTGGTAAGATTCTGTTACTAATTTTTTTAAAACATTCTGTTATTTGTATATATAAAATTATTCCATATCATTATTACATTAAAATAAGTTTTAAAATAAATTTTAAATTACAAACTTCATAAATAATATTCCTTCAAAATTAAAAAAATGTTTTTTATTACTTATTATCTAAAAATATATGTATGTGTGAGAAAAAAAAATATAAAAAATATGGAGAAAAAAAAAAACTTAATAAATTTAAAATAAAAATATGTTTTTAAAATTGGAAATTTATTTTATATTGTGCAATTATTTTCAATAAAAAATATATTTTCATTTTTACAATTATATTTTACAATGAGAAACAGGAAGATTATCTTATATAATTAAAAAAATATTTATACAATTATATTCTTCAACAGGAAAATTATCTTATATAATTAAAAAAAATTAGATATTAATTATATATATATATAATAGTTTCTTCAATTCAGAAAAATAAAAATAAAATAATATTAATTATTTTCCTTTTTTAAAAAAGTCAATAATTAAATATTTTGTAATAAATAAAAACAATGTTAAAAAAAAAAAAAAATAAAAAATAAAAAAAACATTAATACAAAAATATATACAATATATAATATGTATAATAGAAATTAATATGTAAAAATGGATAAAAAAAACTTTATAATTAAATTATATAATATATTATACCCATATATTACAATACAATAATAATGATAAAAAAATTAAAAATTTTTTGGTTTTTCTTTTTTTTTTTTTTTTTTAATTTTTATCCTCATTAACAGTTTTAAGTGATTGTTAAGTTTTAATTCATAATTTATTAATTTTCGATATATATTATTGATTATTTATACTACATTTATTATTTTCAACAATAATAATAACTATCAAACAGAAATTATATATTTAAACCAACCAATATTATAATAATTAAAATAAAAAACAATAAAAAAACACCATTTATCAAAAACTTTTTTTTTTTATTTTATCTTGTTTTTTATTTTGTTTTAATTTTTTTTATTTCATTCTTTTTCGTTTTAATATTTATCGAATTATTTAATAATATTTATATTTAATTATAATTAAATATAATTAATGGAAATATAATTAAATCATCTTAAGTTATTCTAAATAAATATTAAATTTCAGTAGTAGAATTAAATTAATAGTATAATATATTAATATATTGATTTTATATTTTTTAATATATAGTTAAAAACAAAAGATTCTACATCTAATAAAATAATACAACACATTCACATTATAACATTATATTTCATCCTATTCTACAGATTTTTCAACTTTAAAATATATTCAAAATGTTCTCTTTTCTACAACATATTATTAGGTATAGTATTGAATAATTTATTATAAAATAAATGGATAAATAAATATATAAATATGTTTATACAAATATTATACTATATTATATTATATTATTAATTGTCTTATTATTAATTACTTTATTATTATTCTATTATCATTCATTATTCTTTTTTGTCTTGAAAAGCTTAGCTATTCTTTATTTATATCCATCTTACCGCTCATACAAAGCTTTAGACAGTAAAAATATTACTGATGCTCAAGAGTGGCTGTGCTATTGGTATTTATTAAATATTATATATTAAAAATATTAATAATAAATATAAATATATATAAAAAATATAAAAATAAATACTATTTCATTTAATAAGAAGAAGAATAATAACATAATAATAAAAAAACATAAAAATTAACATTAATAATATAATTATATAAAAAAATCTATAGGATTGTTGCAGGAATTTTAACAGTTCCATTACTTATTTCTAATTCTGTTTTGAATTGGTATTAATTTTTATCATATAATTAATTATTAATATATATTCTTATCATCTCTATTAATTATTAATATATATTCTTATCATCTCTATTAATTATCTTTTATATTTAATTATTACTATATATCTACTTCTTTTGTAAAATTATTATATATATATTAATAAGGTTCCCGTTTTATTATGAAATTAAATTATTATTTTGTTTATGGTTAATATTTCCAAAAACAAAAGGTCATTTATATTTATTTAACAAATATATCATTCCAAATATGGATAAATTTAGTGGAAGAATTGATACCTATGCTCGTGATATTACAGAAATGAGTAAAAAATATGCTGGTGCTGCTTGGCAAAAAGGTTTAGAGATTGCTCAAACCAAATTTTTCGAAGTACTTGCAAAAGTAATAATATAATTTTATTAATATATTAAGAATAAAAATGATAATGGTTATTTATTTATTTAATTAATTAATTAATTATTTATTTATTTATTTATTTATTTATTTATTTATTTATTTATTTATTTATTTATTTATTTATTTATTTATTTATTTATTTATTTATTTATTTATTTATTTATTTATTTATTTATTTATTTATTTATTTATTTATTTATTTATTTATTTATTTATTTATTTATTTATTTATTTATTTATTTATTTATTTATTTATTTATTTATTAGGGACCTTCTGCTCTCTTAGATTTTAGTAATATATCTTTTAATTTTGGAAATCTTAAAAATTCTGATGATGGTCGTATCAGAGAAATCAATGATGATGATGAAGACTCATTTAATAATGATGATTCAAAAGATAATTATGACGGTAAAAGTCGTGGTATCGATGATTTTATATCAAATTCTAATCAAATGGTCCTTAAAAAGAAACGTACACCTTCAACAAATTCTAATATTAAAAAATTTAGTATAGAAACAAATCATTCAAATAAAGATAATAATCTTAACAAAAAAAGAAGTATAAATATGAAAAGAATGGATAATGATTATGATATTAATAACAAAAGAGATCTTCAACGTACCTCATCCTTCAAAAAAGCTGGTGTTAATAATAAAAGATCATCACTTAATTCACCATACTCTCTTCGCCAGTCCTATATATCAAAATATAATGATGATGATAGTGATAGTGAAGGAGATATTTATGATGATGAAAATAATAATAACAACATAAAATCAACTAAACCAACAAAGAAGGAAAGTAATGATAATTTATTTATGAATATGATGTCTAATCATAGACCAAGACCTGGAGGTATGATGGGTATTAATGATGTCTATTCAAGTGAAAGTGATCATTCAAATTCTAATTCTAATTCAAATGATGGAAATTATTATGAAGATGAAGCAATAGAAGAAAATTATAATTATAATAAAAATAATGTTTATTATGGCAAAGAACCAAGAAAAAGATTATCTAGAGTAAATCAACGTTCATTAAGCGATAATTATTATGATTATGATTATGATTTAACTCATGATGATGATACTATTACTGGTAATGATTTATATAATGATCCTGATAATTATTCAGGTTATCAAAAAAGAAAAATTAATCCAAAAATTATTAATGGTAATAAAAAACCAGAATTAAATTATCAACAAAGTTTCATTTCAAATTTCAATTCATTCTTTCATTAAACATAATTAACGAAATGACAAAGTAAAAAAATTAAACTGATAAATAAAAATTGAAATAAAAAAAAAAAAAAAAAAAGAAAAAAAAGAAAAAAAGAAAAAAAAAGAAAATGATATAAAATGAAATAATTAATTAATATTAATCTTTTTCTTTTTTTAAGAAATTAAAATAAAAATAAAAAGGAATTAAAAATAATAATAAAGAAAGAAAGAAAAAAAATTGGTAAAAAAAAATACTTTTTTCAAATTAATTGAAAAAAAAAAAATGAAAAAAAAAAAAAATGAATTGAAAATTAATAATTTATTATTCTGTTTCTTAGGTTAAAATATATATATTTATATATATATATGTAATAAAAATAAGACATAACGACAATCAAATTATCGTAAAAAACACAAAAAAAAAAAAAAAAAAAAAAAATATCAATATGATTTCAATATCAAAAGATTCTTTACATATCTAATTAAAAAAAAAAAAAAATGGTATAAATATTACCTGACAATTCATTTTGCTTACGCATTGAAACTGTATTATATCTTTCCACAGTTTAAAAGAAAAATACACGTATGGCATTATATATATATATAATAATATAATATAATAATAAAATCGCAATAACATTTTTCGCATTATATCAAAATTATAATGACATATAATAATATCTTCTTTAAAATAAAAATATTACAATAATGTAATAGCAATAGGTATTACCTTATTAATTTATGATTAATCAGTGATATTTTTAAGAAAGGAAAAAAATAATAAATTAAACAATTATGACATTATGAACAAAATTATATAATTATATAAATAATTTAACATATTATTGCATAATTATAATAACTATAATATATAATATTAGGTATTAGTATTATCATTTGTAATTCCTCCAGAATTGCAGATTAAATACTAAAAAAAAAAAAAAAAAAAAAAATCTATCATAATATTTATCATAATCTTTTTTCTGAATAATTAAACTTTTTTTTTTAATATTATTATTTAATATTTATATTTAATATTTATATTTAATATTTAATATTTAATATTTAATATTTATATATTTAATTTATATTAATATTTATATATTCATATTTATTTTTTTTTTATTTAATATTTATTTATATTAATATTTACATTTTTTATTAATTATCTTATTTTAATATTAATTATGAATTATATATAAGAAAAAAGTTTTTATTGCCAATTATTTATCTAATATTATTAATTATAGTTATCAATGAATATTATTAATATTTTTTTTTTCATTTACTATTTATATATTTATTTTAATTTATAAAATTAATACCTTTATAATGAAATAAATATGTTATTATTATATATTTATATATTATAAATTATAATATATTAATATATAAAAAAATGTTATTTTAATTATTCTACTTATTCTATATCAATAATGTATAATTAAAATTTAAAAAAAAAAAAAAAAAAAAAAAAAAAAGTATTAATATATTAATAAAAATAATAAAAAAAAATAAAAATAAAAATAAAAAAAAATTATAAAACTTGTATATGTTTTAGTTTTTTGTTACTTCTTTTTCATATTCTTATTATTTTACCGATTTGTTCCTATTTGTTTCCTGTATGAGCATTCTAATTTGTTTTTTTTTCGTTTTTTTTTTTTCTTTGTCAATTTTTTTTCTGTAAATTTTTACTATAAAATTAATATTTTATTATTAAAATATATATAGATAAATATAAATATAGAAAATAAATACAGTATCTTAATATTTAATAATATAAGTGATAATATATTTTTTATTTTTATTTTTATTTAAAAAGAATAATTCTTATTAATTAACCTTTTTTTTTTTTTTTTTTTGACATTAAAAAAAAAAAATTAATTTAATATTTGTAATTAATTAATATATTTTCCACTTTTTTTTTACTTTGCAAAATTCTAAAAAAAGGACCCTATTACGTATTGTATACATTTATTTTGATATTTATAAATAATAAACTTTAATGAATAATATTGGATAACCATTTTATTTAAAAAAATGGATTTTTTATTATTAAAATTTTAATATTTTACTAATTATAGTTTTTTTTTGTTTTTTTTTTTTAATTATAATTTCATCTAATAATTATTTAAAATAAATGGATATTTTATTATTAAAATTTTAATATTTTACTAATTATAGTTTTTTTTTTTTTGTTTTTTTGTTTTTTTAATTATAATTTCATCTAATAATTATTTAAAATAAATGGATATTTTATTATTAAATTTTTAATATTTTACTAATAATAACATTTGTTGTCAAATTCATTTAATAAATATTTAAAATAAATGGATATATTTTATTATTAAAATTTTAATACTTTACTAATACTATTTATTGTCAAATTCATTTAAAATAAATAGATATTTTATTATTAATATTTAATATTTTACTAATAATGATATGTGTTGTCAAATTCATTTAATATAAAATAAATGGATGTTTTATTATTAAAATTTTAATACTTTACTAATACTATTTGTTGTCAAATTCATTTAATATTTAAAATAAATAAATATTTTATTATTAAAATTTTAATACTTTACTAATACTATTTGTTGTCAAATTCATTTAATATTTAAAATAAATAAATACTTTACTATTATAATTATAAATTTTATTAAGATTAATATTTGTTGTCAAGCTCATTTAATATTTAAAATAAACAAATGCTTTATTATTATAATTTTAAAATTTTATTAATATTAATATTTGTTGTCAAACTCATTTAATTAATATTTCAAATAGATGGATATTTTATTATTAAAATATTTATACTTTACTGATAATATTTATTGTCAACTGTGGATACTTTATTATTCCAATTTTAATATTTTATTAATATTAATATTTGTTGTCAAATTCATTTAATTAATATTTTAAATAGATGGATATTTTATTATTAAAATATTTATGCTTTACTAATAATATTTATTGTCAACTGTGGATACTTTATTATTACAATTTTAATACTTTTAATATTTTACTAATAATATTTATTATCAAGTATGTATATTTTATTATTAAGATTTTAATACTTTAATATTTTTATTATTTATATTGTTGTCAAATTCATTTAATAACTATTTAAAATAAATGGATATTTTATTATTAAAAATATAATATTTTACTATTTATCTTCCTGTCAAATTAATAATTATTTAAAATAAAAGGATATTTATTATTAAATTTTAATATATATTTTATTAATAAATTTTCTGTCTTATTATAAATTCATATAATAAAGATTTGATTTAATAAAAAAAAATTATCGTATTATTATTAAATAAAATTAAAAAAAAAAAAAAAAAACATTTATTATTCTATTATTATTATTATTATAATTAAAATTATCTTTGTTATTAATATAACACAAAAAAAACTTATTATAATATAGCAAATTATATTTTTAATAAAAATTTTATAATTACTAATTAATTATTTATTGTAAAAGAATAATTATTAACAATTAAAAGACAAGAAAATCAAATAATTATTTTTTTATAATAAAAAAAAATCGATAAAAAAAACTTTATATTTTTAAAAATAATAATCATTTAAATTTTTCAAATACAATAGTTCTAGAACTAAATAAGTCACGTTGATTTAATAAAAAAAAAAATAAACTGCCATTAACAAAATTTTTTTAAATAAAATCTCTATATATAAAATACATAATAGTATATATTGTAATATAAATTATTATATGTTGTTTCATAAAGGATTATTTAAAAAAGCTTAAACCATTTTCATATATAATATTCCTTTTTTTTTTTCTATCTATTTAAACGATAATCATTAAAAATTTTTTTTTTTTTTACTTTTTACATATAAAAATAATCTTAATACGAATTATATAGAATTTTGTATATAAAATAATTAAAATAACATATAAAACTTTAATTATATATGTAATGATCAATAAAAAAATTAATATTATATACTAAAAAATAACTTTAAACAATTAAAATTTATTTATAATAATCAATTAATATTATATTAAACTAAATTGATTTTAAAATTACTAATAATTACACTAATTATTATTAAATATCTTTAAAAATAAATTATTTTCAATTTATAAAATAATCTATTTAATATAATACATACATTAATTTATTAATTAATATTTCCTTTTTCAATTATATTATCATTTTTTTTTTGTTAATTATAGTTATTAAATGAAATTTTTTAAATATACTGAAAACTTTAAAATATAGATATAATTTTTAATTGTTTAAAAAAAATTTTCCTCCTAGTTACATCATCATCATCATCATTAATTAAATTATTTGGATTAATCATTAATTATATCATCAATATTGAATTGTTAACTAATATAAAATAAATTATTAACAATTAATTATTAAAAAAATATTTTTGATATATACTATATAAGAATGTTATTATTAATAATTAAACATTAGTTTTATTATAGATAATTCACATATTATTATTAATTATAACAATAATATTACAATTATAATAATGTTTAAAAAAATATTTATTTGATGATAATGTAATGTTTAAAATATTTGTTATACATTAAAAAGATTATCTTAATGTTAATTTAATATAAATTTAATTATCCTATATTTGGTAATTTAATAAAATAAATTAAATTTAAAAAATAATAATTATAATTAAAACTATGTATTGATGTTATATAGATTAAATATAATATCATATTATATATATTCTAGAGTATCGTGATAAAGTATAATCGTATAATTAAGCATACTAAAAATGTATAATTAAAAAATGTATATAAAAAAATTTTTATAATTTTATTATTAAAAATATTAATGAAGAAAAGACATTAAAACTAATTTTAATATTATTTATAAGTTTAATAAAAAAAAAAAACATATATGTTAAAGTTAGTTTCTTTTTTTTTTCTTATTATTAAACAAAAAGATAATAAAAAATATCTTCAATTATTATGATGAAAAATAATATTAAGGCAATGATTTTCTTAATTAACAAGAATGATAAAAACTATTTTTTTTTTTTTTTTCTTAAAAACTTCATATTATACCTTAAAAAGTTAAAATATAGGTTAATTAAACCATACAATTTTGTAAATAGGATTTATACGTTTAAATTATGTATTAAAAAAATGAATAAAAAAATATATAATATTAAAATTAATATATTTAAATTAATTGGGTATATATGACAATATATTAAAATAAATAACATGTTTATATTAAAATATATTTTACATTATTTATTAAATTAAAAATATATATACTTATATTCTATCTATTATCTATCTATTATTATTTCATCCTCTTATTTATTATTTATTATCATATATATTTTTTTTTATTTATTTTGGTCTATATATTATTGAATTGAATTAAAGATATAAAATTATATTTATGTTATGTTACTTTTATAATAATATTGAAAGAAAAAAAAAATAGAAATAAAATGAACTTTACTTTTACAATATAATAATTTTAAATAAAAAATTAAAAAAAAAAAACTATACAATATAGGATAAATTAACTCATTAATTTATAAATATATGTACAATGATAAAAAAATACTTTGTTATTAATTAGCTATATAATTTCGACAAGCTTTTATCCTAAGTGTATTCTTAAGTATACATAAAACTAAAACTTCTGAATCGACTCCGTGACGTATAGTTTTTTCATCCAAATTTTATCGTAAGGACAAGTTTCGTTCTCCACATTACATTAATTTGATAATATAAATATTCCTTTTGTAGAACATTATATTAAGGATTGTAATCAATTTTTATAATTTCAGTGGTAGATGAGCTCAATAGTTTGATGCCTAGCACTTGTTGCTGTTAAGTATTGTAAATTTAATACTTAAAAATACATACAGCGTCAAAGTCGAATTGGTATGAGAAGGACATAGTTCCATACACTCCATATAATGAGTCATATAAATTCTATAAAAAAAATATTTTAATAAAGCATATATAATTTTGTAAATTGTATATTGTAATACGTTTTAATCAAAGAAGGTATATATAATATTGTGATTAATATATTTTAATAGGACATATATAATGACAATATATAAAAATAAATAGTATATTATTATTAAATATATTATATTCAATATAATACTTAATATTATATATAATATTAAGTATTATAATATTAAAATTCTATATTATTTATTATATTATATTAAAGTATAATCTATATATATGTACAAATTATATAAAAAATTTTTTTATAAATTATTACTTATAAAAAAAATAATTATATTATCTTTATAAAATATTCAAAAAAAAAAAAAAATGAAATGTACTTTACTTTAAAAAAGTAAAATTAAAATTATACAATATAGGATAAATTAACTCATTAATTTTTAAATATATGTCCAATTAAACTTTTTATTAATAAAGAAAATAATGTTACTAACTAGTTTATATAATAATACTAATAATAATATAATAATAATAAAATATATTGTTCTGCTCTATTCATAATAATTAAAAATTAAAAAATACAAAAATATAAAAAAACATTATTATATTTCATCAATTTATTTTAAGATAAAATTTGTTAGTTAAATAATTTAAAATTAATTACTTTTCATCTATTTTATATATTGTTATTTATTATTTTTATTATACTCGTAAAAAAATTATATCTGAATTATTTTTATAGTATAGTAGTACTTATTTATCTGTTGTATAAATTTGTTTTATTAATATAATATTTTTTCCTATAAGCTAATTTATTAATTTATTAATTATATTCTTAAATATCATAATATTTTTATTAAAAATTCATAATTATGGAATATAACAATCTTAACTTTAGTATCTTTAAACTTAAATATAAAAGTGTTTAACAATTCTATATTTTTTTTTTCCTTTTAATTATTTTTAATGATTAACATTAATAACAATAAAATAATAATAATAATATTATTATTATTATTATTATTAAATTGAAAAATTGAAATTAGTATCTTCATTAAATTTACCTACTATACAAATCATCCGAATCTTATATCCTTTAAAAAATTAAATAAATGAATCTCATACCCTACCAAATTTAAATCACATTCTAAATTATATTTTCATTTATAACTATTTTTTTTTAATAAATATTTATATGTATTATAATTATTACAATATTATCTAATTTTTTTTAATTTCCCTTTTTTATCATATAATTAAATAATTTGTTAATTCGAAATAATTTACATTTCATTTAAATAGCCTTTTTTTTTTTTATCTTTTTTTTTTCTGCTAACTACAAAAAAAAAAATGAATTAAACTTAAAAAAAAATTATTAAATGTATTCTTACCATAAATTAAAACTTTAATGATAATAAAGTTATATTAATGATATAATTATATTTATTATTAATTAAGTTTAAGAGATAAAAAAAAAAGAAAAAAAAAATAAAAAAATTTAAATTATTTTTTCATTAAGTTATTGCTTTCAACCACTGATAAAGATGATGAATAAAGTATATTATTATAATGATTAATGATTATAAATTCTTAAAAAATTTAAAAGAAAAAGAAAAGAAAAGAAAAGAAAAGAAAAGTAAAAGAAAGAAAAAGAAAGAAAAGAATATAATAAAAATAATTAATAATATTAAAATTATTTAATAATATATAACTACTGTAAAAAAAAATAAATAAATAAAAAATAAGAATGCTGTTGTAATATAAGAAATAAGTCTTATTATTTAGAAAAAAAAATAAATCAAATATTACTAAAAAAAAAAAAATATCAAAAAAAGAATTATTGAATTATTTTTTATCTAACATCTACGTAATTCTATTACATAAATTATTCATTTAATAAAACAAAAATTTTTTTAGTATTCTTTATAAATAATATTGTTTTCAATAGTTTTATTAAATCTTATATATAATATGTACAATATATTCATTGTTATATTAAATAATTTAAAATAATATTAAATCACAAATAATAAGAGAAAAGTTTATTATTAATATATACTTTTTTATATAAATTATTATATTTTAGTTGTATAACAATATATAAATTATATTAAGATAAAAATGTACAAAATATAAATAAAAAAAAAAAAAAAAAAAAAAGAGAGAAAGAGAACATCATGATAATAATAGAATAATAAATAATAAAATAAATATCAAAAACAGTAAAAATTTAATATATAATATAATATAATACATAATGTAAAAATTTAAACTATTCAATATTAAAAAACAATACTTTTTTTTTATTAATTATAAAGTTATATAGAATTCTTTTTTAATATTGAAATTTTCTACTTGTTACATTTTTGTCTATGTACAATTACTATAAAGAGTTATATATAATACATATGATTTAATTAATTATTTAATAAGACCTATTATTAAACAATTAATATAAAATAATAATAAATAAAAACAAAAACAAAAATTAAAAAAATAAAAAAAAAAAAAAACAACTAAAACAAAAACAAAAAAAAAATCATAGTATATATAATAATATTATAAATATTTGTATCTAAAAAAATCATATATAATTATACATATCTCTAATTCTTATATTATTATATCATAGTTCTAATTCTATTCATATTAATATTACATATATATTGATTAATATTAATATATCTTAAAATAATATAATAATATAATCTTAATATATTTTATATATATTAATAATATAATGATATTATATTAAATAGTATTATTTATATACTTTTTTAAGTTTACTAATGAAATTCAATAATATTAACTATTCCATGGTATTTGACCTTGGTATATATCCTATTTTGTTTAATTAAAAATTATATAATAATCTATTTTAATAGTATTTTTTATATTATTTAAGATTCAAAATATTTTATTATAAAATAAGTTTGTATGGAGCTCAAACAATTAAAGTTTAAAATAATTTTAAGATTACTAAAACCATAAAGATAGAAAAATAATTCTAATAATCATATTATATTTTTTTTTTTTAGTTTTAAAGAAAAAACTAAAAAATTATATATATAAAAAGATAATATAATAAATAAAACTTGAAAAAATATTAATTATTATAATCAATATTATTTATTTATTTTTTTCTTAATCTTTTAGATAATATTTCAACGTTTATAATAAATCTTATAAAAAAATAAAACTTATTGATTATTATAATTATTAATATTATTTATTTTTTTTTTTATTTTTTAATATATTTTTGATCTTTTTTTTAAAAAAGATGTTAATTTTAATTGCCTATATATGTATAGAAAAGCATTATTTGATTCTTATTTATCAATAGTTTGATAAATAAGAATCTATTATTATTGTTGTTATTTTTATTATTATTATTATTATTATTATTATTATTTAAAAATATCTTATAACAAAAAAAAAGACAATTCTATATTAGATTTTTATTAATCTTTATTATTATTATTATTGGTAAAAATTTTTATAATATTTAATGTTATTATCTAAACTATTAAAAATATATCCTAAAAATAGCTATTCAATAACTTGTTTATGACAATTATATAATTTTATAGATATATAAATTTAAATAATTGTCTAAAACAAAAAATATTTTTAACTTAATTATATATAATTTCTATAGTAGTAAAGTATAATCAAGACTACTTTCCATATACAAAAGAAAATGATAATTATACGGAATAAACATATACATTAAAATAAAAATAACTAAGATAAAACTAAATAAATTAACGACTATTATATTTATAATGGTGATACTAAATTAATGAATAATAGAACAATACAATATAAATTTCCATGATTCCATATTACCATAATAATTGATTATTAATATTATTAATTATAATTATACAATTTTATATATATTTATATATTTTTCTATTCATTTTTTATTTGCATTTATTTATTTATTTATTTATTTATTTATTTATTTATTTATTTATTTATTTATTTATTTATTTATTTATTTATTTATTTATTTATTTATTTTTTCAAAAATATTTAAAATATAATGAAAATCTTGGATTGTTATAAATATAAATGTCATTTATAACACTACTTAATATTAAAAAAAAAATTTATACATAAAACATAAATGAATATATTAACAATATATATAATAATACTTATAATCTTATTATAAATTAAAAAAGAGTTAAGATGTAATAAATACTAATACTTATAGATATATTATTTAATTTAATTTTAAAAAACTTTATTTAATATTAATATTTGATTTTATTAAAATTTTATTAAATAAAATACGTAATTAAATTTATAATAAATTTTAAAATTAAAGACTTTTTAATTTATTATACGCAAAGTATATATTGAAATAGTATTGAATTTTAAATATTTACTTTAATTTTTTTTAATTAATAATTTAAATTATAATAGAAAAGGGAAATATGAAATAAAAATATAAAGTAAAATATAAAAAAAAAAAGAAAAATAAATTATATATAATTTATTATAAAAAAGAATTTTTGTAATAAAAAAAATGTTAAAAATTTATATACAATTAAACTATGTATGAATATATTTAAATTTATATGTATTATATTGAATTATATTAAATTATATATGATGGTAATATATAATAAATATATTATACTAATTTAATTTTATATATTATCTATATTATCTAAAAGTTTAATCATCTTATAAAGAATTATTATAATAAAATATATATAAAAACATTACAATTGTAATAATATATTAATATATTTTAATGTATATATCTAATATATTTGAGTATACATAAATTAAATTAACATATAAAATTTTAAAAATAATTAAAACCATATTTTGCCTTTAAAAAAACATATTAAAAATTTTTATTTAAAGAAAAAAATATATATATGGAGGTTTTTTCTTCACTTTTTTTTTTTTTTTAACATTATTATATAATTAATATTGTAAATACTATACGACTTATTTAATATTAATGATAAAATATTTGCGCAAAAAATTACTTTATTTAAAAATTTTTTACTAATAAAAAAACTAATTTAATCTTCATTGTATATAACTAAAAAAATAATTTCTAATATTTTATAAATTATTATTTTAAAAATTAAAAATTTTATTTTGTATATGAAAGATTTCTTTTTTTTTTTTTTGTAAATTTATTCGATTTATTCCCTATACTTTTTTAATTTAATTTTATTATTACAACCATGGCTTCATCTAACGCTTTACATCATTGGAGAGTTATTGGTCCAGGAGTAAGTTTTTTTTTTATTTTTTTTGAATTGTATACTTATTTATACATGTATATGTTAAACATGAAATTTCTAATCAATATATTTATAAAAAATTATAGGAAGAAAATATTTTAGAACATCAATATGAATATAATCCAAACCCTTCTTCTGCCACTAAAATGAGTCTAGCCTTAAAATTGCATGTTTCTCCTCAAAATATTGGTCGTTGGTTTAGTGCCAGAAGAAGACGTGAAGCTGGTCTAGCTCGTGCTAGTAGAAAAACACCAGAACAGTTATCATTGTTAGAAGAATTTTTTAAACATACACATTTCCCAACACAAGAACAAAAAGGTAAATATACATAATAAAATTAATTTTTATTTTTGGTTTAATAATTGTTTCTTATCATAGATAAAAATTTATAATAATTATTTATTTATGGAATGGAATTATTAGTGATAAATGTTTATTTATAAAAATAACAATATCTCTAAGTAATTACTAGTATAGTGTTGTAATAAT
>MCFG01000136.1:115000-150026 GCA_002104895.1 Anaeromyces robustus | reverse complement strand
TATAAATATATAAATATATAAATATAAATATATAAATATATAAATATATAAATATATAAATATATAATATATATAAATATATATAAATATATAAATATATAAATAAATAAATATATAAATATATAAAGAAATATATTAAGAAATATATTGAAATATATAGAAGAAAAATTCAAATATATTTAATAAAATAAAAATTAAATTTTTTGTATTTCATATTACTATTTTTATTTTTATTTTTAATTTATTAATTTATTTACTAATTTCCTTTCATTAAAACCTATTATCTCCAACCTTAACTCTAGACTTAATTTAACTCTAAATCCTTTCTATCATTTTTTCCTCAACAAAACATTCCACTAATTCTGAAAATTTAACTCTAAATCCTTTCTATTATTTTTTCCTCAACAAAAAACATTCCACTAATTCTGAAAATTTAACTCTAAATCCTTTCTATCATTTTTTCCTCAACAAAAAACATTCCACTAAATCTGAAAATTTAACTCTAAATCCTTTCTGTCATTTTTTCCTCAACAAAAAACATTCCACTAAATCTGAAAAGAAAGATCCTTTCCTATCACTTATTAGGTATTATATATTATTTTGCACTATTATTGGGCTCTAATAAAGAGAATATTATACTAAGAAAACCCAAGCTGCTATTAGCAGAGTTCTTTTCTGGAGTCTAAGTCATAGAAAGATTAATTCTAACACTTGTACTTACATATTTATACGTGAATTTTGGTTTATTCTTGTAACGGCTATTTGTGCAATTGCTCAAATTCGCTATTTCAAGAAATGGAAAAACTCCTTTTGTATAATAAAAGACTTAGTGACCTACCCTACTTCTGTGAATTATTTCTCCTCATGGACAAAAGAAATACATTATTTATTAAAAAAGAATGAAAATTGAGAATTAAACGAGATATTCAAATATTTTGTAAGACTTTATTCAAACTATTTTCTGCTCTTATATATCTTAATTTTACTTTGTTCTTTTAATAAAATCTTTATAAAAGATATTTTAATCGATATGTTTCTTTTATTTATTTATTTTTTTTTTTATCAATACATTTCTTTTTTTTTTATATATATCAATATGTTTCTTTTTCTTAGATATTATTTTTTTTATAAAAATCAAAAAAAAAAAAATAAAAATAAAAAATAAAAAATAAAAAATAAAAAAATAAAAAATAAAAAATAAAAAATAAAAAATAAAAAAATAAAAAAATAAAAAATAAATAATAAAAAATAAAAAATAAATAATAAATAATAAATAATAAATAATAAATAATAAATAATAAATAATAAATAATAAATAATAAATAATAAATAATAAATAATAAATAATAAATAATAAATAATAAAAAATAAAAAATAAAAAATAAAAAATAAAAAATAAATAATAAATAATAAATAATAAATAATAAATAATAAATAATAAATAATAAATAATAAATAATAAATAATAAATAATAAATAATAAATAATAAATAATAAATAATAAATAATAAATAATAAATAATAAATAATAAATAATAAATAATAAATAATAAAAAAATAAAATAAAATAAAATAATTATAAAAAATATAAATTGGTAATAGAAATACATATACGTTTTTTGAATATCATTCGAAGGTCCATATTTGCATTCAATGTACTGAGATCCTCTTGCAGCTGATTTATTAGTTAGAATATCTCTATTAAAATACTTTAATAAAAAAGATAGAAAATTTCAATCTAAAACAGACCTATTTAAAGTGCGTGTTTCTTTTCTCCATGAATAGAAGTGATCTATAGAGGTAGGAATAAAGTCACCAAACTTTTGATAATACATTAGGAGTTTTTCCATTTCTTGAAGCAACGAATTTGAGAAATTGCACAAATAGCTACTACAGGTATAAACCAAAATTCCTATGTAAATATGTAGATATAAATATTTATTCTGATACAAATTCTAATAATAATTCCAACAAAGGAGTTATATTCGAGGATTGTCCTTCTCATTGCCAATGCTGTGAGTAAGGTAATCAATGTTTCGAGCATTGGATATTTGTGTAAAAATAACGTGATTTCGAGATCGAAATCACTTTGAAATTACTTTTTAAAAAATATTAGAAAAACCAATTAATAATTTTTCAATAATATATTATTTTTAAAAATAATATTTTCACGCTTCGCGTTAACAATTAAATATAAATAATATTAAGAAATACTTTTCAAAAAATGATTTATGACTTTAAATTGTCATAACTTTCCAAAACGTCGTTTTAAATTGTTTCTTTGGGGGAGGTTAAAAGTATGTGCAACCAAAAGGTTGCGCTTCGAAAAATATTTTAGTAAAAATGCATGGTCTCTATCTCATCTGGTTTACGAGATATGAGCCTTTAAAGTTACACCAATGTGAGAATAATTTTTGGAGAAAAATTATTTTTTTGGAACAAAATGAAAAATATTCCGGATAATTAATTTTAATAAGTAATAAAGAATTAAGGAAATAATTTTTATTATTAAAATAAAAAATATAAAATATATTTTTTATTTATATTTAATACTAACTTTTATATCTTTTATAATTATTAATTCAATAGTAAATAATTCGAAAATCCTTTGACTCAAAAATCATGATTTAATTAGTCATTAAACAATAGTTTAGAATTAATATTTTCGAATTATAAAACAATGTTTAGAACAATAATAAAATAGTTTTAAATAGTTATTTTTATTTTAAAATATATGTATAATTAAAAAATCATGTAAAAATAATTTAAATGGTAATTTAGAAAAAAGTATAAATACTTTAGTTTAGAAATCGATTCTTAAAATCTTTGTAAAGAATATTAATTAATCATTAATTGTTGATTAATTTTTACTTATTTTACTTAATAAAAATTATTAAAAATATAGATTATTATTAATAAAATTTTTTTAAATAGAAGTTTTATTAAAACTAAATTTATGACCTACTAGTGGACATCAGGGGGTAGATAGGATCTTTGAAAAATTACAAAGGAACTACTTGTCAAGTTAAATAAAGGGTTATGACTTTGTCGGTTAGGTTATTTAGTTATTTTATTATTAGATCGATATGACTACTCAATATAGCCAATACTTAGTTATAAAAATTACTTTAAAAATTATTAAATTTTATGTTTTTTAAGAAATTAATTTTTTATTAATTAATAACACACAAATCAAATAATAAAAAGTGTTTATTAATTATTTTAAGTATTAATATTATAAATTTTATTTAAAAATTTTATTAAAAGACTAAGTTGGTTATTTAAATTAATAATCTTACAAAGACTGTAAGATTTGAAAATTATTTTCACTATTTATACTTTTTCTAAATTATTAACTATCTAAAAATTTTTTATAAAAATAATTATTATATTTTTATGAATTAATATTGTTCTGTTTTTTAGTTTTTTAACTATTATTCTAAATATTATTTATAAAGAATAATATAAATTTTTACATTTATTTATTATTACAGATCATCTTTATTTGTTATATTTTATTCTTTTATTTTCTATTTAATGATCTATTAAATTTAGAAAAATATTAAGGTTTATCCAAATTACTTTAAATATTTGGTTTTATTTAAAATATATGATAATCCATATAGATAGAATATTAATCGAAACTTATCTAGTTTTTTCTTTTGATCTTTTTCTAGATAAGAGATTTGTTAAGATTAGAAAAACCTTTTTATTTAACCTTATTTTTTTAATAAAAATATAAATAAGGCTCTTGAATTCTCTTTGAGAAATCAAGAGTTATTAATATTATTTTTTAATAATTATAATAATATTAATATATAAATAAAAAATCTTAATTTATTCCTTTAAAAAGAAAACAAGTCTTAATCTTAAAACTAAGGTTATTAATTATTTATTCATTATTATTTATTTTTGTTATTTATTTTTATTATTTATTTTTGTTATTTATTTTTATTATTTATTTTATTATTTATTTTATTATTTATTTTATTATTTATTTTATTATTTATTTATTTATTTAGTTATTTATTTAGTTATTTATTTAGTTATTTAGTTATTTATTTATTTAGTTATTTATTTATTTAGTTATTTAGTTATTTAGTTATTTAGTTATTTATTTATTTAGTTATTAAGTTATTTATTTATTTATTTAGTTATTTATTTAGTTATTTATTTATTTATTTAGTTAGTTATTTATTTATAGTATTTTTCATTTTTTTTGCGCCAGATTTTTCGAAAATAAAAAAAAAAGTAAAAATAAAATAATTTTTATAGTATTATATAATATTAAATAATAAAATAAAAATAAAAAATTGATAATTAGTTAATTAATTCATATAAAAATATATTTCTATGAATTTTTGTATTTTTGCTTTTGAATTATATAGTATTATTAAATATTAGATATTATATTTAATATTTTAAATATAGTTATTTAAAAATATATTAATAAAATTTTTAATTTTTTTGAAAAATTAAAAATTTTATTAATATTTTTAGTAATAGAAATTAGTTTTAATACATATTATAGATAGTTGCTACGCAGTACATTTTAAAGTTATGTGTACACCATATGATTTTTGAGGTACAAGTGTCAATGTTATTATTGATGGTGTTTAACAATCAATGAAAGCTCAAACAAATAATATTTTATATGAATTAGAATATGACAGTACACCAAATCAATACTATTATGAGATAGCTGGTAATACTACCATGAGTGAATATGTTTTATTTAATGGTACTCCAAGAATTTGGGATCCACAAAGTACAACTACTTTTTATGAAGTTCATGGATGTAGACATTCAATTGGTGATGATTCAATTAAGATTACACTAAATGTATAATATATATAATCACTATATTCGGTAAATATTTCTTTATTACACCATTTATATATATTTTTTTTAAAAAAAAATAAAGCTTTTCTTCCTTTTTAATTTATTGGAAATAAATAGTTATACCATAATATTGTTTATTATATCAAGTAAATAAATACAAAATAAAAATTAGTTAAAAGTAAAAATAATAAATGAAAAAAATAAGAGAAATAAGAAATAAAAGATAAAATATAAATAAAAAGGATTAAATAAAAAATGTATATATATATATGTAAATATATAAATTAATGTATATTAATAGTCATAAATAATCTATAAAAATGGAGTACAATAAATTAAATAGATTAAATAATAAAATAAAGTATAAAATATAATAAAATAAATTAAATTAAAAATCCATATAATGTTTTTATTTTTTGTGTAATATTACATATTACTTAAAGTTACAACGAAGATTTCACAAATTTTGGAAAAAAAAATTAGTTAATATAAAGTAAAAAAAAAAAAAAAAAGTATAAACTTTAATTAATAATAATTATTATTTATGTAATATAATTATAAATTATATTAATGAGTTAGGTAAATCATACAATAAATAAAATATTTATTGTATGATTTTTATTAATATTTTTTATATTATATTATATTATATTATATTATATTATTTTATTTTATTTTATTTTATTTTATTTTATTTTATTTTATTTTATTTTATTTTATTTTATTTTATTTTATTTTATTTTATTTTATTTTATTTTATTTTATTTTACTTTTTATTTATTCATTAAAGCTTAATATCAAAAAACGAATACTAAATATATAGGGGGTAAAATTTCAGATATATATAAATATTTATAAATTAATTATTTTTATTTATAAATGCTTTAAGGTTTCTTTTAAAATACATAAAATATTTTAATGTTTTTTTTTTAATGATTAATTCTAACTTTCATGATTAAGAGGTGTATTAAAACTAATTATAATAATGGAATTACGTAAAAGTCGATTTTATTATATAATTCGTATTTAAATGACTTCTTGAAGGTAAAATTTCAGATATATATAAATATTTATAAATTAATTATTTTTGTTTATAAATGCTTTAAGTTTTCTTTTAAAATACATAAACATAAAATATTTTAATGTTTTTTTTAATGATTAATTCTAACTTTCATGATTAAGAGGTGTATTAAAACTAATTATAATAGAATTACGTAAAAGTCGATTTTAATATATAATTAGTATTTAAATGACTTCTTGAAGGGTGAAAACATTTAAAATATTTATTGTATGATTTTTATTAATATTTTTTATATTATATTATATTATTTTATTTTATTTTATTTTATTTTATTCCATTTTATTTTACTTTTTATTTATCCTTTAAAGCTTAATATCAAAAAACGAATATTAAATATTTAGGAGGTAAAATTTCAAAAATATATAAATATTTATAAATCAATTATTTTTGTTTATATATGCTTTAAGTTTTCTTTTAAAATACATAAAATATTTTAATGTTTTTTTTTTTAATGATTAATTCTAACTTTCATGATTAAGAGGTGTATTAAAACTAATTATAATAATAGAATTGTGTAATTTAAATAATACATTAACTTTTTAATATATTTTATTAATGAAAAATATTTTATTATATTATATTAATTTTGTACTAATATATTATTTATATATATATAAATATATTAGTAATTTTATAAACTATAATTAATCAATTTTTAAAGGAGACTTTTAAATAAAAAAAATTGTAAAATAATTCAAATGATAAATGAAATTAACAAAATATTAAATAATAAATATCAGGATATTCCTTATATTTTACTTTTGTTATATATATTATATATATTTTCTATTTAATTATTTTTCAACTTTTTCTTGTATTAATAAAATTATAACAATATATATATATATATTATTAAATTGTTTCATTTACGTATTTCAATTAAAAAATATTTCAATATTCTCTAAAAGTATAAGAAAAAAGAAAAAAGAAAAAAAAGAACAATTTTCATAATTATTATCACTATTATACAGAAAAAATAATAATAATTTAAATAATAATAATAATAAAAATGAAATTAAATCAAAAGAGAAGAATATTAAGAAGTAAGATTTCTGAATGTGTTAAAAAGGAATATAAAAATATTGATGAATTAACAACATTTGTAGATAAAAACTATTATTTTTGCAAAATAAATAATTTTGATATTTTAATTTATACATTAGAAAAGTTTAATATTGAAAATGAAAAGATAAAACACTTTGTATATTTATTAATTGAATTATTTAGTTATAAAACAATTAATTTTGAAATAAACTTAAAAGGATTTTATAAAAATCCTTTATTTACTGTAATTATTACGAATAAATTAAATATTGCTGAATTGCTAATTCAGCTTGGTGGTGATATTAACTATATAACGATCGAGGGATTAAATATCTTCGGATATATTGAAAAATATTATATCTCAAAAGTTAATGATGAAAAAAATATTATTAAATTTATTTTTAAGTATTATAAAAATATAAATAATCAAACTATTTATGATTTTTTACCCGTTTTAGTCGAAAATGATAAAGTTAATTTATTAAGAGAATTTTTAAATCATTTTACAATTAACAGGGAATATGAAAATATAATTTCATTATTATTATTTTATAAAAATAAATTTCCCATTTCCAATAATTTAATTGGAAATATTTTAAAAAATATTAAATTTCCTTTTAATATCGACGAAAATATATATAGAAAAACAATAAACAAGAGCAAAAAAAGGAAAATCTTCAAATATGAAATATTTAACTTACTTAGGAGATATGATATAAGAAATACAAGGGAAATATTACATATAATAAATGATACTAACATATATAAATCGATAATTAATGATGAATATTACAGTTTTTTAATAGAAAAAAAAAACAAATATATTTAGAGAATTAATTTTGTATGAAATTAAAGAGAACAGAGAAATTCAGTTTTTTGAAAATATTTTTATAGAATTATCGACTTCAGATAAATTATGGCTTTTAAATATTTATATGGATGTTTTATATCTTTCTTCATCTTCAATAAAAAATGAAATTAATTATAACAAAATTATTTCTGTATATATTAAAAAACAAAATATCACATTCATTATCTTTATTCTAAATTTTCTTTTATTATCTAAAAAGTATAGAAATTTATATATGATTTCTTATAAAACTATTATTTTAAAATTGATTAAATCAATTAAAGAGAGACATTTTGTAAATTTTGAAAAACTAATATTACTAGTTTTTAAAATATATAAACACGTTCCTAAAATATATTTCGAAGATTGCCTCTTGGAATGTTGCTATCTAAATGAATTGAAAATATTTAATTTATTATTAAAACTATTATTAAATAATAATCAAAATAAAATTTTTGTAGACTATGAAATGGTTTTAATCGAACTTTCCAATAATGAAAAAATTGGTCACATATTTATGAAAAATCTAATCATTAAACTATATAATAATCATTATAACTTAAATTTTATAGATTTTAATAAAGTGATAATCAATTCATTCCGTAATAAAAACATAGGAAAAAAATTAATAAATTGTTTGATATCTAAATTAATTTCATTTAAAAATTTTGATATTAGAAATATTAATTTAAAATATATTTTTCGTTGTAAAAATGAATATAATTCAGAATATTTCACAATTATTAGAGGTCTTTTAAAATCAAACGATGAATTTATCAAAAATAATAATAAAGGTAATAAAAAAAATAAAATCAAAAAAAATAATACTGATCTTAATAATAAAAGTATCGATAGTACTAATATTATTAATACTTTTGTTAATAATAACCCTAATAATAATAATAATAATAATAATAATAATAATAATAATAATAATAATAATAATAATAATAATAATAATAATTCTATTCATGTGATAGATTTAACAAAAGAAGAAGAATATTTTGGTAATTACAATAAAAATGATATTGATAATATATTTATAAAAAATATTAAAGAAAATAATTTTAATATGATTGAAAAATTATTGAACAATAATTACACTAAAAATATAATAAATTTAAATAAAAAATATAATGATATTTATCCATTAACCCTAGTTTATAATAATTGTTCTCTTTGTGGTTTCAATAAAGACTATATAAATAATAATAATAAAATAAAATTATTTGAATTATTATTAATTAAAGGAGCAGATGTCAATTTAAAAATGGAAAATAATAATACAATTTTAGAAGAAAGTTTATTTAAAAATACTCATAACTAAAGTTATCTTTACTTATTTAATAAATACAAATAAAGAAATATTCCTAAAAAAATATATATATATCAAAATAGTAATAACAGTTATAATAATAATAATATAAATAAAACAAAAACAAAGGTCTTTACATATGATAATGACAGTAACCCTAACACCACCACCACCACCACCACCAACAACAACAACAACAACAACAACAATAATAATAATAATAATAATAATAATAATAATAATAATAATAATAATAATAATAAAATGGAAAAAAAGGTTTTTATATATGATAATAACAGTAATAAAAAAAATTCATTAAATACAGAAACAAGTTATCAAAAACTAAAAAATAATGTAAATATTAGAAATAAAGACAAAAAAAATATTTATCATTCTAATTTTATTCTTAACAATAATAATTTTTATGATATTACCAATAATAAATCAAAGAAAAGAAAAGTATTTTTTTATAATAGTAAATCTTCTGTAACAAAAACACTAGATGAAAAAAAAAATTATAAAAAAAGAAAACTAAATGAAAATGAAAATGAAAATAATGATAAAAAATCACATCAAAAAATATTTTGTTTTACTTATCCCATAAACAATATCACATTACCTAAAAATATACATTTAAATAATTATAATTCTGATGTTTTTTACAGATATTTATTTGATAAAGATTTTTCAATTAAAGAAAATGTTAATCGTTTAAATGTAAATGATTTTGATATATATAATAATACCCTTTTATATTACACGATATTAAAGGAAGATAAAGAAGCACTGAAATATTTAATTGACGTTGGTTCAAACAATATTACTAATGTCTTACAATATGAAACTTCAATACATGCAACACTTTTCTTCAAACAATTAGATTCTTTTAATTATATCATTGATAATAGCACAAAAAAAGATATAAATTATTGTTTTAAAGATAGTACTTATAATACAAACCTTTTTAAAATGATAATCAATAATAATCAATATTCAATATATGAAAAAATAAATATAATTCAAAAATTAACTACTAAGATAGATATAAACGATATGAATTTAGATGAAAATCCTTTAGTAATGACTATGTCGTCTTCAAATATCGTTGATTCATTAATGTTATTTACTTCATTATTGGATGAACTAAATTTAAAAATTGATTCTTATCAAAATTCTTTAATATATATTGTACATAAAAACGATCCTTATTTTATGAAAGAGTGTTTATCCAGAAAAGTAAGTTATAATAATTTTAGAACAGCTCTCAAATTTGCAATAATAGAAGCCATTAAAAATGAAAAAAAAGATATGTTATGCATACTTTTAGAAAATTTTAAAGGTAACTTAAATTTTTTTAAAATTGATGGAAGTTTCTATCATCCTATTATTAATGCTATAGAAACTAACAATTTAGAAATAATAAAACTATTACTTAAATCAGGTATAAATATAAAAAATAAAATTTGTTATGGTAAAAGAACGGTATTACACCAAGCAATACTAAAAAAAAATATAAATGAAAATATTATTAAATTTCTAATTGAAAATAATGCTGCAATGAAAATTTCAAACACTAAAGAAATGAAAAATATAATAAAAAGATTAGAACATAATGAAAATTTAAGTCTAATTAAGTATTTTATAAATTACAAAGTAGACGACTTTTTAAGTATTTTACTTAAATATTTAATTTTTAATCGACATTATAATATTTTAAAATTTTTATTTAAACATAATCTAAATAGAGAAATAAAAATATTTCATAATAATGAAAATTTAACTCTTTGGCGTTATGCACATAAGTTAAACGATACGAAAATGGAAAATTATTTGCTTGAAATGAAGTATAATCATACACTAGATAATAAAAAAGAAAAATATTACAAAGTTAGAAGAAAAAGAAAATTTAATAAAATTTTTCGAGAAATACATAAGAATTAAATAACTCCTTCAACAACTTTCCAATATTAAAATTTATTTATTAAAAATATAAAGACTGGTTTTAATTCTTTAAATTAATATTTATAAATATTATGAGAAATATTAATATTTAAATCATATTACATGTATATATTACTAAATAGATTAATAGATTAAAAAAAAATAAATTAATAAAGAATTAATTAATAAGATATTAAATTATTTTTTTCATTTTTTTTAAAATAAATAAATAAATAAATAAATAAATAAATAAATAAATAAATAAATAAATAAATAAATAAATAAATAAATATTTTAAAAATATTAAATTACACTACATTATTTTAAATACTTATAAATAAAATATTTTTTGTAAATAAATATATATATATCATATTTTTTATTTATTATATTTAACCCTTTTAATATCTTTAATATTTTCTATATTTTCTATATTTCCATTATTTTCTATATTTTTATTATTTTCATTATTTTCATAATTTTCTATATTTTCTATATTTCATTATTAAATTTAAATTTTTAAAAATTTTCATAAACTTGCCTTGTTAAGGCATTTCTATTTAATTTGTTGTTTACTAAATTTAATTTATTATTATATTTAAAATTTTTTATATTTTTATAAAATTTACTAAATTGATTTTCTATGAATTTCTTTTCATTTTCTTCTTCTTTAATTTCCTTAAGTTCATATTTTAATAAATCAATTCTTTTGTTTATGATTTGACTTTTTAGTCGAAAAATCTCCAAATCCTTGTTTTCTATAATACTCTTTAATTCTTTTATTTCCATATCATTATTACTATTTTCTACCAATTTTCTTTGATAATCTTTTTTAACTAACAGAAAAACTATTATAATTTTATTTGGTTTATTTCTTGTTTCGTCATTTTTACTGTTCAGGTCGCTTTTTACATTACAATAGTAGTCTCTTTTTGAAATTTCTAATTTTTTTTTAACCCTTAATATCTTTATCTTAATTTTCATTTTCATTTTTATTATCATCACTTATTATTAGAACCTCTTGTTTTTCTATTAATTTTTTATTTCTTTTATGAGATGTTTTGATTTTTTCTATTTTTTTCCTTATTTTTTTCTTATTTTATTCTTTTATTTATGAATTTTGTTAATTAAAAAATTCTTAAAAGTATAAAAAAAAAAAAAAAATTTAAATTCAAATTATTTAAAGTCGTCGTAACAAAAAAACTTTTATTTCAAATTATTAATATTTATTACACATATTATTTATTTTTTATTCATAATATTGTTAAAAAATATACTATATATTTTTTATATTATAATAATTATTAATAATTATATTTTCATTATCTTGTTAAAAAAATATACTATATATTTTTTATATTATAATAATTATTAATAATTATATTTTCATTATCTTGTTAAAAAAATATACTATATATTTTTATATTATAATAATTATTAATAATTATATTTTCATTATCTTGTTAAAAAAATATACTATATATTTTTATATTATAATAATTATTAATAATTATATTTTCATTATCTTGTTAAAAAAATATGCTATATATTTTTATATTATAATAATTATTAATAATTATTATAATTATAATTCAATTTTAATTATTTTTAAACCTTATTAAATTTTTTTATTTGTTTTTATTCAACTAGAAAAATAAATAAATAAAAATAAATAAATGTATTTATTTATTAAATTATATTATTTTTTATTAGAACGATCTTTTACTGAATTTTGGATTTTTATGACTACTATTATTCATTCTATTGTTTTGATTTTTTTGCTTACGTCTATACTTTTTATTTTTATTGTTATTGTTATTTTCATTTTTAATCAAATTTTTATCTGTAGCAGCTTTTAAATTACTGTTAAATTTATTATTTTCTTTAGCCATTCCCTTATCAATATCTTCTGATGAAGTAACTAATTCTGAATTTTCACCGGAATTATCGGTAATGGAACCACTTTCTGTATTAGAAAATTCAGAAGAAAGGATTTTATTTTCACTCATAATATCATAATCTTAAGACCATAATATATATATTATGGTCTTAAGATTATGATATTTATTAATTTTTCTACTATTATTAAAAAATTTTATTTCAATTTTATTTCCACTATATAAATATTATTTATATAGATTATTAACTTAAATTCTTTTATGTAAATTTTTTATTAACATTATATTTATATGGATATCTATTTATTTAGTTATTTATATATATAATTGTTTTTATAAGAATTTACATAGATTATTATTAACTAATAATGTATTTAATAATATAAATATATTATTTTTATATAGTTTTTATTTTTTTTTTTTTATTTTGAAATAATTAATAATTGATGATAAAAAAAACGATATATTATCATCTAGTTAATAATACTTTAATTGGAAATTATTATATATTCAATAATATAAATATAAATATAAAAAAAAATTTTTTTTTAGCAAAAATATTTTTTAATATTACTTTTTTATTTCTATTTTTTTTTCTATCATTTATTCACTATTTTATTTTCAAATTGTTCCATAAAAATTATATTTAAAAAAATTTAATAAATTAAAAAAATCAACGAATCATTTTAAAGTATTTATAATGGCGTTTATTTATTTATATATTGCTATTTTTTATTGTTTATACTTTTTATTTCTTTTCTTTTTTATTTATTTATAATTACTAAATAAAAGATAAAAAAGAATTTAGAAAATATATATATTAAAATAAAAAGTTAATTAATTATATAAAAATTATTAGTTTTTATTTTAAAAGGTAGTTAAATAATTATATAAATAAAAAAAATGGAGAACACTGATTTATTGAAACAACAAAAAGAAATTATATTAAAATTAATAAGACAAAATAATATTAGAGAGTTAAATAATTATATTTTAATGAATGATATATCATTAGAAAAAATTTATACAAATAATCAAAATGATTTATTACTTTATGTTATTGACAAAAATCTATCATCCGAAATGGTTAAGTTTATATACGAGAAAGGAGGTTATCATACATTAAACTATATCTCTTTTTTTGATGGTAATAACATTTCACCTCTTTTATTATCATTAATAAAATTAAATTATGATTTAGCAGAATTAATTTTAGAAAATGGAGGAGATATTAATATGGATATTGATGGATATGATATAATATTTCATTTACATCAACAGGGTTTACTAAGTAGAAAAATGTTAAAATTTTTATTACATCATGGATTTAATATAAAAAATATTAAATATAAAGGTTTTATAAGTAATTTGGATTTTGATTTAATAAAAGTTCTTTTGGAACATTTCATTTTCAATAATAAATTTATTATAAATTTATTAACTCTGTATAAAACAAATTATCCAATAAGTACTATTGAATTTAACAGAATGATTGTTAAAGAAAAACAAAAAATTGATATTCAGTGTGAATGGTATTACAGAGCTCTTTATGAAAAAAAAAATATAAAGAAGTTGAATATATTTTTCAATATGAAGATTATAATAATCTTAAGGAAAATTTAAATCATTTACTTGGTTATATTTTTTATACTAATGTTCCCATCGTAATAGGAGAAAGAAAATATTCTATTTTTATGAAAATTTTCAAGAAGGAATTAAATATTCCTTTTGATAGAGATTTTATAACCGATGAAATTAATAAATTTGCTATTGAAAAAGTAACAAATATCACAAATTTTATTGATAATAATAATTTTGAAAAATTAAAAAAGTATCTCAATGATAATAAGTTTTTTTTAAAAGATTTACATATATTTAACTTTGATATATTATCTTTTTTAATTTTTTAAAATGTTCCTTGTAACGAAATTATAAATATTATTAGAATTGTTGAATATGAAAATTACAATTATATTGTTCCAAATTTGATTAAAAAAGTTCCTGTCACACCAGTAATATATGCTATTTCAAAAAATAAATTTCTTTTAGCAGAATATCTAATATACAAAGGAGCTGATGTTAATTTTAGTTTTAGTGATATAAATAATCAATTTAATACTATTCTTAATTATTTATATAATGATAAGATATTAAATAATATAAATATTAAATATATTATTGAAAGATTATATTTAAAAAAGGGGAAAATTAACAGTTTTTACTATTCTGATAATTTAATGACCGGTTTAATTCAAAATTATAAAAATGATTTACTTGAAGAAATTTTTAAAATTTTACCACCAGAACAATTTAATGATGAATGGTATACAACTTCATTAATTGTTAATAATCTTTCTTTAATAGATATTTTATATAATAAAGATAATAAAGAAGAAAATGTTAAAATCAAAATTTATTCGAATATCTTTACAATTTAAACGATAATAGTTTAATTCAAAGAGTATTTGAAAATACAAAAGTTGGTAAATTACTTGAAGCATTAATAAATTCTATGAATGATAATTAATTAAAAATTTTTTTTAAATAATTAATATAAAAATAAAAATTATTTTTAAAATAGATTAAAAAATTGATAAAAAAACTTATAGTTTTTAATTTATTATACAATGATTATTAAATATTTTTATTAAAAAGTTTTAATATGTATTATTAAATATTATTAAATAGTAATATATATATTTTTTTAAAAGCTTTTAATATATAATATTACATATATAATAAATATTATATAAAAGCAAAAAATATATATTATAATTAATCAAAATGTGTATGTAATAATGTATTTTAACTTTATTATGCAATTTATTTGGGTATATAAATAATATAAATAAATAAATAAATATTATAAATAATTTTTATATATTTATAATCAAAATACAATATTCATTCAATAAACGTTATGTTGGATGTAATTTAATAATATATACTTAATAAATATTTATTAAAGATATAATAATTTAAATATTAAATATTTAATATTTTTTTGTTTATTGTATATCCTCTTAAATATATATTTCAATACTCATATAAATATTTATATTAATATATTCATATTAATATAATATAAATTATAATAAATTTATATTTTATATTATTAACCATTAAATTAAATGAGTTTTTAAATATGAATAATAATATTTACATTAACAAAAATGTAATCCAATTAACTACATAATATATAATATATATTTCACTATAGTACACTTTTTAAATAAAAATTATTAATTTATTTTATAAATAAAAAAATTTTAATGAATTATTAATTTAAAATAATATTTATTGAAAAATTAATATTTTTGTTAGTTATAAAATTGCTATAAAATATACAAAAAGTATATTAACTATTAAATATTTAAACTTTTTTTTCAAATCTAAAATATAATATTAGTAATTTTTTTATATATGTTTTTTTATATCTACGAATTATATTCTTGCTCCAAAAAAATATTGACATTATTTAATGTATTCATACTTATATTTTTCTCTACAATATTTTTCATAAGTATATATATATTATCAATACTAAACTCTCTTCTTGGAAAATCGTTATATTGTAATTTATTATAGCTAATTTTTTAACAGTATTTTTAAGCTTTTCTAAATATTTTCTATTTATTTTACAATTAATTAAATTTATTTGGATTATTAATATAATTTTTATTGATATTATTAATTAAATCAACTTAATCTTTAAGAACATTTAGAGTTTCTACTAGCAATTATAAATTTTAGGGTTAAACAATAAAGAACAGTATTTCGTTTTGTTAATTTAATTAGGCCATATTAATAAAATTATGAAAATAATACAAATTTTAAATTTAATACGGAGTTAATAATAAACGAAAGACAATTTTAAAGTATAATCTCTAATTAAATTTAGTAAATATTTATTTAATAAAAATGGAAATTATGACGATTTTAATGAGAATACTAAAAAACAATATGATAATGAAATAAAAGAATTTAAGATAATTAATAAAATTTAATAATTAATAGTATTAAATTATTTTATAATCATAATTATAGTAATCATAATAATAATTATAGAAATAATAATATAGAATAATAAAATAATAAAATAATAATAAAATAGATAATTTGATTTAATATTTACAATGATAATAATTATAAACTTTCTTTATTGTTGTTAATCATATAAAAATGAATCATAATTAAAAATATAATTAAAATTTCAATTAAAAATTAAAGTTATATAAAGTTAAAAAAGTTTAAAGTTTGAAACTTTTATGAATAAATAATAAAAATAATAATATATATGTAATGTAACATATAATATTTAAATATCTAAGAGCTATGTGATTATGTTATATTTTTGTGAAATACAATAAAGTACCAAACATAACTATTCAAGCATTATCTGATTAAAATGTAATTATGATATTACATATTACATACATGTAATTGTGGATATAATAACATATACTATATATATAATATATATAAAACTTTTCATGTTTAAAAATGTTTAAACTGATTAAATATATGCAATGAATTAATTATAGTGTATGGGATATTAACTAATCATAATATATATATAACAATATCATGTAATAATAATTTTTTGTAATAATTCATAATTCATGTAATATTTAGAATAAATGTATTATTTTTATATTAGCATATATTTTTCTTAGTATTAGATTTATTATTATTATTTTTTTATTATTAGATAGTAGATAGTTATTATTACTTTATCTATATTTATTATAAATTTTTATTGTACTACATTTCTTCACTTATAGTTATATATATATATAAGATTTAATTTATTATTATTTAGATATGTATAATTTTTAATTTTTATTTTTTACTAATTTATATATAGATAATACTTAGAATGAAAATATTATATTATGTGTTAATTAATATATATGGTGATTTTAGGATTATAATATTTATTAATATTTTACTATTATTAAAAACTTTTTATTTTCACTATATAAATATTATATACATTATTAGTTTAAATTAAATTCTTTCATGTAAAATTTTTATTTACATTATATATAATATTCTTATCTTTTTTATATAAATATAGCCTTGAATATATAATTTATTGATTTATTTATTAAATAAATAAAATAAATTAATTAGAAAAAAAATCATATAATATTTATATATTCTAACCTCTTCAATTTATAATATGGCGTTTCCCATTCACCAGATCACGTTTTTTTTGTGGCTAAATAAAATATGTATACATTATTTTATTTATTTTTTTATTATTTATTATTTATTATTTATTATTTATTATTTATTATTTATTATTTATTATTTATTATTTATTATTTATTATTTATTAAAATAAAATAATTACTTTTTTAATATGGCGTATTTTTTAAAAAGTGTAAGTTTTCGTATATTAAGTTGGTGAAATGGGTCACATCCATTATTTACTGATGGTTAGAATATAAAAATATTTGAAATTTAAAAAAATATTAATAATATTTATATATTCTAACCATCAATTTATTACCCTTTTTTTTTTTTTTTTTTTTTTTTTTTTTTTATGTTTTTTATCATTTCTTTCTTTTTTTTCTATTATTTATTTTTATATATTTATATTCTTTTATGTTTTTATATTCTGACTTGTATTTTTGGTTGGACTTTTATTATTAAATTATACTAATTAATTATATAATTTATTTTTAATAAATAATAATTTATTTCTTTTTTAATATTATACAGTTATCGAAAAAAAATATAACTTAAATATAATTATTAAATATTTTATTATTAAATAATTTTTATAATAAAATTTATTAATTATTATAAAAAACATCTTGTTTTATTTATTTGATATATTTAATATAATAGAAATATTTACAAAAATATTAAAATATTATGCAAATTCATATAATATCTTATTCACTTATTTTAGTTTAACACTTTTAAATTTATTTTTTTTTGTTTGTTTATCTTATATATCTACAATAATTTTGCTTATACTTTTTTTTTCTTTTTTATTTATTTATAAATACTAAATAAAAGATAAAAAGGAATTTAGAAAATATATATATTAAAATAAAAAGTTAATTAATTATATAAAAATTATTAGTTTTTATTTTGAAAATTAGTTAAATAGTTAAATAAATAAAAAAAATGGAGAACACTGATTTATTGAAACAACAAAAAGAAATTGTATTAAAATTAATAAGACAAAAGTTGGAAAATTACTTGAAGTATTAATAAATTCTATGAATGATTACTAATTTATATAACAATTAATGAAAATAAAAATTATTTTTAAAATAACTTTAAAAAATTGATAAAAATTAACTAAATATTTTATAAGTATTTTTAATATATAGTGTTATTAAATATTATTAAATAATATAATATATTTTTCTAAAAAGTTTTTAATATATAATATTACAGATATATTATAATATGTTAAATTTGATATATACTAAAAAATCAAATAAATATATATTATAAATAATCAAATATATATATATATATGTATTTTTAACTTAATTATGTAATAAACTTGAATATATAAATAATCAAAATAAATAAATATATTATATATTATTTATTATACCTTTTTTTATTTTTCTTTTTTTTTAATTATATTAGTCGGTGTAATGGGAATTAATGTTAAAAAGTTCTATTATAATATATAAATATATATATTTATAATAATAATTGTAATAATAATAATATAATCAAATAAATAATTAATTAATGATGAAAAATAAATAATATTGTAATTAAATATCATTATTTATTTATTTATTTTATTTTAATTTAATATATTATCCTATTTAATTTATAAAAATATTCCTGTTAAAAAAATTGTAAAAGTTCTTGATGTAGTTGGTTATGGAAATTTCAATTATATAATTCCAAGTTGAATAAAAAAAGAATCAGTCACACTCATTGTTTGTACTTTCTCAAAAAGTCAATTTGAACTTGCAGAATATTTATTATTACATGGAGCTGATATTAATTTTAATTTTAGTGATAAAAATGGTCAAGTTAATACTATTCTGTCAGGATTAAAGTTAATTCAAAAATGAGTGGTATAATTATGCATTAATATTTATAAATTTCTCATTGATACACATTATATGTAATAAAAATAAAAAGAGGAAAATATTAACGTCTATTATATCTTCTAATATAAATGACTCTAATTTAATTTAAAGTATATATCAAAATATACAAAATAATAAAAAATTGTACAATACTTTAATAAAATATATAAATTATTAAATTAAATTGTACTTTTTTTAAAAATACATCAATTTATTTAAATAACAATTATATAATTATTAAATATTTTAATAACAAAAATTGTTATTAAAATATTTAATTAATATATTCTAATTAAATAGAATTATTAAATAGTTTCATTAAATAATTATATTAAATCCTTTTATGATATATTAAATAAAAATATTTAATAAATATTAATAAATAGTTTATCCTTAAAATTATATATTGTCTAAAATTTTATATTTTATTTTATTTTATTTTTTCTATTAAAATTATCATTATATAACAATTAAGAATATATATATTTTCATAAATATTCTTATTAAATTTTCTTCAACTCTTTATTTTTATCTTTTAACTATGTATATAATAAAATTTAATATAAACTTATTAAGGAAAAAAATTCTAAAATTAAATTAAAAAAATTAATAAATAAATAAAAAATTAATTAATGGATTATATTAATACAAAATAATTAAAAAACTTTTTTTTTATTTCATTAAAAAAAAAGTTTTTTAAATATTCTTTTTATTTATCAGTTGAATTTATTATCATTAATAGTTAATTATTTATATTATTATTTTTTGATGAATAAATTATTATTTTCTTTAAATTAAATCTTAAAAAATATCATAAACATTATAATCTCCTAATTTAATTATTTTCAATAATTAAAATCTATAACATTTATTATAATATTAGTATTTAATAAAAAATATACTATAAACAAAAAACAAAATTTTATATAATTTATAAAAACTTTACACATTTTAAATAGTATTAATTAGTTTAATTCTTACACTAAAAAAAATACAAAAACACTATCTTTTTATTTTGTTTTTATATTAATTTTATTTATTAATTAATATTATTTAAAAACAAATATAATTAATTTTAAGTTAAGTTAAGTTTTTGTTGTTAAGTTAAGTTAGGATAAGTTTGTATTACCTTTTTTATAAAAGTAATATTTTATTTTTTTTTCGTTTTTTTTAAATAAATAATACTATATTATACTATTTACTTTTCATTTTTTTAAATTTAATTAGTAATAATTAATTATTAAAAATATGTTAAGTATTGAAAAAAAAGGTGTTTAAAAAGTTATTAATTTATAATAAATCTTAATTAAACAAAAAAACAATAAAAAACATATTTTTTCTAATATATTAAATTAATGTTCTTTAATTATTAAAACTATTAACTAATATTTTTTCTAATATATTAAATTAATGTTCTTTAATTATTAAAACTATTAACTAATATTTTTTCTAATATATTAAATTAATGTTCTTTAATTATTAAAACTATTAACTAATATTTTTTCTAATATATTAAATTAATGTTCTTTAATTATTAAAATTATTAACTAATCTATTTTTATTTTTTTATATGTTTTATATTTAATTAATTTCAATTGTTGTTTGTACTTTTTATTCATTTTTTATTAGGGCACTTAAGCTTTACCAGACATCTTAGCATCCATTTCTTCTAAGTTAAGACCCTTAGATTCAATAACGTAGAATTGAGAGTAGGCCCATGCAATGAAACAGCAGACAGCGAAAAGAAGGAAAGTATATTTCTTCCAGTGGGTCATAAGGTATGGACCAAGGAAAGTAAGAATCCAGTTGTTGAAGTAGTTAGATAAACTACCAACAGCAGAACCCTTAACTCTAACACGGAGTGGGAAGACTTCAGCTTGGTAGACCCATGGAACTGGACCCCAAGTCCAAGCGAAGGAGAAGACGAAACAGAAAATACAGATAACAGCAGCAATCTTCCAAGAATTAGCAACCTTAATAGCTGGATTATCTTGTTCCTTTTGAGTTTGAGTAGAGCAAATGAAAACACCTAAATGGAAAACAGCCATCATTATAGCACCAATAACTAATAAAGTTTTACGACCTAACTTTTCAATACCCCACATACCTGGGAAGGTAGAGACAAAGTTAACTAAATTGTTAATAATTGGTAAAACACAAGTAGATGTGAATTTAGTGAAACCCATTCTTTCGTATACTTGAGATTGGTAATACATAATTTGGTTAATACCAGTCCATTGTTGGAATAATTGCATAAGGAAGGTAATGAAAGTACGACGACGAACAACTGAACTGAAAAGTTCACTAACAGAGGAAGAACCAGCAGCACGAGTAGAAGCAACATCTTCTTGAATGGCCTTAAGTTCTTCTTGGACAAGAGAATCAGAAGAAGAGGTAGCATTAAGCTTAGCAAGAACTTCAGCAGCTTCTTCATCACGGTCCTTAGAACATAACCATCTTGGTGATTTTGGAAGGAAGAACATAAGAACAGCAAGACCAATACCTGGAACAAGTTGCATTAAAAGAGCAAGTTTCCATTCCATATTGTCAAGTTGATCTTCTTCATGACCTTTTCTTGTTTCCTTAGCATTAGCTAAACCTTCTGGTTTGAAATTAGTCTTGTACCAAATGATAGAATTAATAGCAGCAGCAATAACAATACCGAAAGTAGTCATAAGTTGATAACAAGAAGAAAGAGTACCTCTGTATTTGGCTGGAGCAACTTCAGAAATATAAGTTGGAGCAATGACACTGTTTAAACCAATAGCAATACCAGCAACAATACGACCAAAGGAAATGAAGAGGTAGTTTGCTGGAGAGAAAGCTTCAAGGAAAATACCAACAATGAAAATACAAGCACCAACAATAATACTGTTTCTACGACCGTATTTTTCACCAAAGTAGGTAGCAACAAGAGCACCAAGAACAGAACCTAAAAGGAAAGCTGAATTAATCATACCTGATCTCCAATCTTTATCAGTACCTTCTTGTAATGAACGGTAGAATAATTCGGTAGCATTTGGGTGATCCTTATCTTCGGCTGGGTTCTTACCATATTCATTAACAGAAGAACCATCCCATTTATTTAAACCAAAGTAAATGTTGAAGGCATCCATAGTGTTAACAACATTCATGACACCAACTTCATAACCGAAAAGAAGCCCACAAAATGAGGCTGTAACACAAACTAACAATTGAAATGAGTTCATTTTTTTTTACTTAAATTAATTTTTTTTTCTTAAATTATTATTGATTTTATTTTTTTTTTTGCGAATTTTCTTCTTTTTATACAAAAAAAAAAAAAAAATTCAAAATTCTTTTTTTCTAAATAAAAAGTTACAGATATTGTAAATAATATTATATATTAATAAATTAAAAATATATATATTATTATATGTATTATATATTAAAATATATTAAATTAAATATTATTGTTATTATATGAAAAGAGTAATTTTTTATATTAAAATATTTAAAATCAATTTAAAAGAAAAACATGTTGATATTCAGAATCAATTTAAAGGAGAGTTACAAAAATATTAAAAACTTGAATTCTTTTTTATAAATAGATTTAATAATGTAAAAGCTTCATTTTATTTGAAATAATAAAATAAATATTAGAAAGAAACCTTAAAAAATAGAATTATTATAAACCAATTAAATAATTAAACCATTTATGTGGGAAATTAATGATACTTGTAAAATATTAAATCCAAAATTAAAAAAATAATAATAAAAAAAATAATATTTTTTTTATTCAAGATATTATAATATTCTTATCGAATTATTACATTTAGAGTCTTTATTGATTATAATATAGTAATTCACAATTGAAGTTTAAATATATTTAAAAAAAAGAGAAAAAGTTATTTAATAAAAAAAAGTATTTATTTAAATATTTAATATATTTAAATAAATACTTTTTATTTTTTTTTAATAAATTTTTTCCCAATTGAAAATAATTAAAAAATAAATATGAAATAATACTAAAAATAATAAATAATAAATACTAAAGTAGTATTTATTAATAAATAATTAATAAATAATAAAGTATTATTAATAAATAAATAATAAATAATAAAATAATATTTATTAATAAATAAATAATAAATAATAAAATAATATTTATTAATAAATAATTAATAAATAATAAAGTAATACTTATTAATAAATAAATAATAAATACTAGAGTAATACTAAAAATAATTAATAATAAATTTATTTGGAAAAATGAATGAAAAAATTAATTAAAGATTAATCAATTTAATTGGTGGATTCTTGGAAAATTGTTCCTAATTTTTTTTTTGCTTTTTTGCTGATGTTTTTTGTTAATGAAATAATGCTAATGCTAAATAAAAATAATAAATAATAAATAATAAATTAAAGTATTCGTTCTACCAATATTAAAAGAATTTTTTATTTAATTTAGTATTATTTAAATATTAAATAGTAATACTTTTTAGCCATATATAAAGAATTTATAGATATATTTTAGTAAAAAATATAAATTTAAAAAGTTTTTTTTTTTTTTTATTTTTTATAATATAATAATAAATAATAGAATAATAATTGTATTTTATTAGATATAATTTAAATATCGAAGAAAATGCAACTTTATTTTATTAATAAATCCAACTAAAAACTAGTTCATAAAAATCATTTATCATATCTAATTTCTAATTTGTTCTACTGATCACTCGACTTAAAATGTTTCAATAATAAATACTAAATAATAAATAAATAATAATTACTAAGTAATACTAAATAATAAATAAATATTAAATATTAAAATAATATTTATTAATAAATAAATAATATTATAAAATAAATTTGATAAAATAAAAAATATTTTAATTGGAAAATTAAAATAATTCTATTTCAGGGCCCTTGTAAATTTGTTACTGACTTTTTTCTTTTTTTACTGTTTTTTTTTTTTTTATTATTATTTTCAATTAATAAATAATACTAAAAATAATAAATAGTAAAATAATACTTAATAATAAATAAATAATAAATAGTGAAATAATACTAAAAATAATAAATAATTAATAATACTTGTTAATAAATAAATAATAAATAGAAAATAATACTAAATAATAAATACGAAAGTAATTACTAAAAATAAATTTTTTTGTTTTAGGTTTTATTAATAACTTTAATTATTAATAAAACCTTATAATTATTCTTTTATATTTACATGAATAAATATATATTTACTAATATTTGTGGCTTTTTTAAATTTTTTTAAATTTTCTATATATATCAACAATAAATAAATAATAAATAATAGTAATAAATTATATTTTAGAATGTTGTATACATAATGTGGCTTGTTAAAATAATTTATTATAATTTAACTTGGTAAATATTTTTTTATACTTTCATAAATAAATACATAAATAATTAATTAAATAATAAATACTAAAGTAATACTAATTAATAAATAAATAATACTAAAAATAATAAATATGAAAAAAAAAATTTAATAAAAATTACATAAAAATAAATTAAAAATTAGCCAATTGTACTGCATGAAATTCTTGGAACTATAATAAATAATAAATAGTAAATAATACTTAATAATAAATAGATAATAAACGGTAAATCAAGAAATCAATAAATAATGAATAATGAAGAATAAATAAAAAAATAAATATTAAATAATACTTAATAATAAATAATAGTAATATAACAATCTAGATTTATTTTTAACACAATAATAATTCACATATATTAATGCACCACTAAGAAAGTTTTATTATATTTATTATTTATAAAATAATTTAGAAGTTTTTAATGGAAAATTCAAAATAAGATTAATCTATCCAATTTCTTCCAAGAATGATGTATGGATGGACATCCGTATAATAACCAAGATTTTAACAAACAATTTATACAGATTTTTTTTTTAATCATTTTAAATTGAAAGTTGTTATCAATGAAAGTAAGTGTGATACCTTCACTTTCCCACTTTCACAAATAAAAAATATATATTCTGTATTAGCATCATGTTACTATACAATATATTGATATTATTCTCATTATTATAATAATTAATATAATTAACACTATTTATCTCAATAATATACTTACACTATGATTCATATTACTTTTCAGTGATACTATTAAAAACTTATCAAAAAAAAAAAAATAAAAAAAGAAAAAGAAAAATTTAAGTTTTAAATATTTTTTTTATGAATATTCTTAAAAATAAAAGAGTACAGTTTGAAAATTAATTATCAATTCTTTGTTAATAAGAACAATAGTTAGACAGGAGTTATCAATCATTTTCACATCTTAGAAATGAGAATCTATATTATAGATTCTCATTTCTTATCCAACCAACAACCTTAAAATCTTTTGCTGTATTTAATACATTATAAATATATAATTTAAACGTAATCCCTTGTTTTTTTTTTTTTTTTTTTTTTTCTTCACTTTTATTGAATTCGACTTCAACTTCAATTGATAGATTATTTTTCTTGTCCTTTTCAAAGAAAAAATCCAAAAATACACTGCGAAATGTAAATATATTATTAAAATTATTCTCTATAAATATGATCAATGTAATCATAAAAATTATGAATATCCATGTTGAAAAAAGGATAATGCACAAGTTTATGATCAAAATGAATTAGGTAATTGAGGTTATGATTTTGTAAAACAAGAATGGTGTGGTTTTTAAAAATAAGAATAAATAAAAAGATAATATTTATTCAAATAAGCTATATATAAATATATAACAATATCTTATGATTATTTAATTTTATAGTAAATCTTTTTTTTTTTTATTTTTTTATTTTTTATCTACATATGTATATTTTTTAGTATAAATTCTTTTTTATATCTCTTTATGGTTTATATTTTATTTTTTATTTTTGTAAAAAAAAAAAAAAAAACTAAAAACTAAAAAAAAACTTCACTTTATTATTTTCATTTTTTTTTTTTATAATATTCTAAATATTGTAAATTATATATATATTATTTTTTTTATTACTATCTAAATAATGTGTAAGAATCATAAATCAAAAAATGATTAATCCTTTTTTTTTTTTTTTTGGTTCGTTTAGTTCATTTGTTTTGTGTTGTTTTTGTTTGTTTTTTTATACTTAACAAATAATTATAAAATTAATCTAATAATAATTAAATTTTTTAATTATTGTTAAATATATATATAAAAATAAATTTATAATTGTATAAAATATATACAGTTTATAAAAAAATTTTTTTATAAATAAATAGATGAGACTAAAAAAAAATTATAAAATTATTTTATATAACGATTAAATTAGTAAATTATTAAATTATTAATTTTTTTTTTCTTTTAAAGAAAACTTTTTTTTTCTATAACGATTAAATTAGTAAATTATTAAATTATTAATTTTTTTTTTCTTTTAAAGAAAACTTTTTTTTTTCTATTTAATTATTAAGTGAAATTGGTGGAACGTTGAAATGGATAATTTGGTAATTCAATTTTTGAAGTCCTTCATTTTCAAATCTAGAATTATAAATAACCCAATTAATAGTTTTTCCTTGATTATATTCATTCATAATAAATTGATTAATTAATGATTTTTCAGTAGTAGAAGATTCAGCAACAAATTCAGTAATAGAAAGATTTGGATATTATTAATTTCATGAATATTTTCCATAATAGAAAGAATATCCTTTTGAGAAAGAATATCACCATTACCAGCACTTTTGAAATAATAATTATTATCATAGGATGCTGTATTTTCTGGATAATATCTAGATTAAGACAAAAAAGATAAATGAGAAAAGAAATTCATATTTTGATAGGTACTTTCTTCTCGTACCAAAACACCTTCCCAGTTAGTTTCTTCTTTTATCATATCGACATTATAATATTTTTTATTTTTACCAATTGTAGTATTAATATGACTGTCCTTTGCTGTTGTACTATTATTATTATTATCATTACGACTAGTTTCCTTTCTTACTATATTAAAACTATCAATTAAAAATTGCTTTTGACATTCTTTCAACATTTGAAAGTTGTGAGACTTTTTCTTTTAAAATATCAGAAAGATAAGCTTTAATAGTATAATAATTTAAATTAGGATAAACAAAACTTATTAAATTTGATTCGAATGGAATATATTTCACTGTTGAATTGAGTGAACGTTTATTATTATTATTATTATTATTATTATTATTATTATTATTATTATTATTATTATTATTATTATTATTATTATCATCATCATCATCATTATTATTATTATTATTATTATTATTATTGTTATTATTATTATTATTATTATTATTATTATTATTGTTATTATTATTGTTATTATTATTATTTTTATTTTTATAATTATTATTAATTTTATTATTATTATTATCATCATCATCATCATTATTATTATTATTATTATTATTATTATTATTATTATTATTATCTTCAATATCATTTTTGGGTTGATTTCTATTAATAAATTTTTTTTCCTAGGAATTTGAAATAATTTCATTTATCTCTCTATTTTCTAAACGATAAGAATCTCTATTATCTTCAATAATTTCATACTATTCATTTTTTTTCGTTTCTTTAATTTTATTAAATTCTAATTTGATTCGATTCTAAAATGATAATCGAAAATTATAAATAATTATATTCATTTTGTTCTTTGTTTTTTTGTTTCATTATTATCAGTTTCTAAATATAATATCATATTTTGGTTCAAGATCAATATCTTCATTATTAATATCAAATATATAATCCATAATTTATATAATTTATCAATTTATCAATAACAAATAAATAATAATAACCAAACAAAAAAAATTTTTTTCAAATAATTATTAATTATTTAAAACTATTAATATGAAAAAAAAAAAAGAAAATTATTAATTTATTATATAATTAAAATTATTGTTATTTATTTTAAGTAGTGGAATTTTCTAGTTTTATAATAAATTTTAAAAAAAAAATTTATCCTTATTTATAGTAAAAAAAAAAAATGATTTGGCAATTAATTAACGGTATAACTTATACAACGAGAACTAAATTGTATTTTTTATTTTGTAAAATTATACAATTAAGTTTGATATATATAAGAATTAAAAAAAAAAAAATGTTGCACAAAAAAAATGTCGTACAAAAAGGTAAAAATAAGGTTTTTTTTTTTTTTTTTTTTTTTTTTTTTTTTTTTTTTTTTTTTTTTTTTTATGGCACACAATTTGTATGTCAACTTTATTGAATTTAAATATTAAAATACTAAAAATAAGGAAAAAGTCCGTTAAAAATATCACTTTTTATTTTAATTAAGAATTTTTATGTAATATACAAATATATTTAATAAAGTTAAAATTTTTAAACTTTTATTGATAATCATAAATCATTTATTTTTTGCACCAATGTAATTTAATTGTTTTTATTTTTTTAGTTTTGTTTGTTGTTGTTTCCATTTTTTAATGATTTAGAGTAATCAATAATTAATTTATATATTTATATATTAATAATTTAATTAATAATATATTATTTAATAATAATAATATAAAATTAATAATAATATAAAATTAATAATAATATAAATTTTTGTTTTTAAAATCTTTATTGTACTATATTATATCTTTATTGTAAATATATCAAAAAATTAGTATTAAATACTAATTTAATATTAATTTAATATATAAAAATAATACATAAATATATGAAAATTATATATAAATTAAAACGAAATACATATTAAAATTAATTATAAATAAATATAATGTTTATAAATACAAATATTTAAAATATTAATAATAATAAAAAAAATTAATAAAAATTTTTTGATAATATATAATTATTAATAAAAAAAAAAATTAAATATTTTTTTTTGTAATTGCAAAAAAGTAATTTTTATAATACACAAACTTTAATAATAAAATAAATAAGCAAAAGCAAATAATAAATTATAAAAAATTAAAACCTTAAAACAAAATAAATAAAAAACAAAAAAAAAAATTATATTGATTATTGATATATATTTTACAAATTTTCTTTTAGAGAATGTATAACTATCATTTTTATTTTTTATTTTCTTTTTTTTTTTATTAATAAAAGTTAACTTTTTTTTTATCTCAATATATATAATATATTTTTTAATTGCTATTTAAATATTTTATTTTTTATACATTCATATTTTGATTTATTTTTATATTTTAATGTTTTTTATTTAGTTTACTTTTAATCTTATTAATTTTAAATAATTGCTAAATTTTTCTTTTATTAGAAAATTATTTAAATTTTCTAAATCAAATAATTTAATTATTATTATTATTGTTTGATATTTTAATTTTTATTCTTTTTTTTTTGTATTTTTTTTTAGTTCTTCTTTATTTTTTATAATATATTATAATATTTTATATATCATATTTTCTTTTATTAAATTATTATTTATAAAGTTTAATTATAATTTATTATTTTTTAACTTTATAAAATATTTATATTATTCATCAATAAAATATATCAAACAACCATTATCATTAAAGAATTTGTGTTTCTACTAAAATTTTTTATTCAATAGTTCAATTTGAATAATTAATTGATAATGTCATCGACTAAATCATAAATACAATCTTTACATTAAAAGAATTCTGCCCCAACAACAACAGCACAACAAATTAAAGCAGCTTCTGGTCCAGCAACACCACAAAGAGAACAAAGACTAAACATAGCAACACAACCAACTTTTCGTACCATTTACATTTATTGCCTTTAGTTTCCAATTCATTTATATTTAAATGAACTATCAACAACTGCCATGTTGTTAATAAATTCATCATAAACGTTATCACGTAAGGTTACGACTTCCTCGATTTCAGTTAGATTTTTTTTCATTATCTCACTTATATAAGTAAAACCAATTCCTTGGGCTAACCAGCTTCCGATTTGTTCATCGTTCATGTCTGAATTATAATGAAGATCACAAATTTCATTATAATCAATGACTTCTTTTAATAATTTATTTGTATTAGGAATACTTAATACAATGAAAGCATTAAGTAAAGCAATTAATAAAATTAATACTACTTTCCATTTTTTAGGTTAAACTTTATTTATTTATTTATTTATTTATTTATTTTTTATTTATTTTATTTTATTTTGTAAATTTTTATTATTATTATTATTATTATATATATAAATAATATTTCAAATAAAATATTAAAATAATAAAAAAAATTATTTTTTATTTTTTATTATAATTATTAATTTTATTTTATTTTATTTTATTATTATTATTATTATTATTATTATTATATATAAAAATTGATCCTTCTAATAAGATATTAAAATAATAAAAATTTTATAACTTTTATAAAAAAAATTATTCTTTTTTTTTTTTTGCAAATTTTATACGTAATAAATAAAAATAAATAAATTTATTTTATTTTTTTTTATTTATATTCTTTATTTTTCCGTTTGTTTTAAAAAAGTTTATATTGGTAAATAATTTAATATTTCATTAAATTTTTATTTATTATTAATTAAATAATAAATATTTAAATTAATAATGCCGTAGATCCAAAAGAAACATAAAAATTAAGTAAATTTATTGTAGAAAGAGCAATACACATCATAAAAAGTGTATCGATACCGGGAGCAATTTCGATTTCAGATTTATTTTTAAAAGAACACTTAAAAGATCTATGTCTTTCAGCTGTACAAATTAATTCACCTTCTTCATTATCTTTGTAAAAAGAAAAAATTTCTTTATGATTATCGAAGATAGCTATTAAATTTTCTTCTTTTCTATTATCCTTGATAATTTCAATTAAAAATTTCCTTTTTCTAAAAGAACTAATATTTGTAAAAATAGCCATTCTTTCAGTTTCATTTTCTTCAAATTTTATAAATAATTTTACATTTTTAGTCATTAAATTTTCAAATTCAAAACTAACTAATGAGTTATTATTCAAATTGTTAATATTACATTTTTTCGCTTTAGAATCAATTTTATATTTATATATCTCATTATTATTGTTATCTTTAACAATAAATTTTGATTTATTAAAAGTTCCTTCAAGACTAAAATAAAATTTTGTAGTCTCTTTATTTACATATTTATTATTAATTACAAGATTTTCATGGTTAACTAAAATATTTTTGTTTATATTATCAATACCATTAGAAGTTAACATTTTGATATAATTAAGAATATATTTAAAAAAAATAAAAGAAAAATAAAAAAATAAAAAAAAATTAAAAAAAAATTAAAAAAAAAATTAAAATAAAATAAAATAAATTAATTAAAATAAAATAAAATAAAAAAAAAAATAAAATAAAATAAATTTTATTAAATATTATATATTTAATAAAAATAAAATAATATATTACACTATAAAATATTTTAATATATAATATAATATATTATACTATAATACATTATAATTATATATTATATAATTAAAATATTTTATATTATTTTTGTATTCAAGTACATTAATTACAAATGAAAATTAAATAATTATAAAATTGTATTTAGTCTTATAACTGTAAAATTTATTTTATTAATATATTATATAGCATATGCTTATTCGAGTATGGCCTTTCATTTATTTTACGTATATATTTAAAAAATACTTATTATTATTATAATAATAATAATAATATATGTAAAATATAAAAAAGGTAATAAATTGTTATAAAATTAAAAGTAAATATATATATATTATAATATGTATATTTATTAAATCTAAATATTATGCAAACTGTTTATCACAAACAAAACAACTAAAATATAATTTATATTACATTTTTGTTTCATTTCATTTGTTTTTATTGTGGATTTCTCTATTTATTTTAATATTAATAACGCACAAACACCAAACTCCAAAAGAAAATCATTGAAAAAATTTGTTGTTTTGCACAGGTTAATAATTTTTGTTGTACTACTCTTAAGTTATTGCATAATTGAAATTTTTCTTTTTATTATATTTTAACTTTTTTTTTTATTATACATATTATTAATAATATGTTTTTTTTTTACATAGTTTTAATTTTCTCTATTTTCTACTTTATTTTTCACATACAATTTCAATTAAATAAATAAAGAATTAAAATCTTAGGCAAAATGGAATAAGAAATACATTTACATGAATATATAATTTTATCCTAATAAATTTTATTTCTTCATAATAAAATATAATTTATTATTAAAAATACAATTTTTCTTATTTTAGATATATTATAAATTAGAATATAAATTACAATATTATATATTTGATTATTAATTATTATATATATGTAATATGTAATAATTAAATTAAATTTATATAAAAGTGTTTGAATATTATATTCTAACTATTTAAGTAATTAAAAATAATTGTATATGAATTAATATAATACAATATAATAAATATAATAAAAAAAGTAAATATTTTTAATAAAAAAAATCATAACACTTGAAAATGAAATTTACATAAAAAGAGATATAATTTTTTTAAAAAAAAATTTTTTTTCATTAAACAAAATTAAAAAAAAAAAAAATATTATAAATAAAAAAAATTGATATAAGAAAAAAAAATAAAAATAAAATAAAAATAAAAAATAAAATATATAATACATATATATAAAAAAGAAGGAAAAACAAAAAATATAGATTTATATTTATTATTGATATTATATTTATAATTGATATATATTATATCTTTTATATGATATGAAAAAAAAAAAATTTTTTTTGGCAAAAATTTAAAACAAATAAAACAAATTTGGTAATTTTGTCTAAGAAATTTTTAGTACAAAAAAATAATTTTTAATTCATCTTGTCATCTAAATAATAATTTTTAATTTTATTTTTTAATACAATTTTTTTCTTATTATTAAATATCATTAATTATGTTTTTTTTTTTTTTTTTTTTTTTTTTGACCAAAAAATTATATATATTTAATACAAAAAAAAAATTGTTATTTATTTATTTAAATTTATTTATTTAATTTATTTATTTATTTATTTCAGTTTATAAAAATAATATATTTATATCTGACTATATACATATATTTCGTTCAACTTATAAATTTATAAAAACATAGTCAGACACATTTAAAAGATATTATTTTATTTCTAGTTTTATTTTACTGTTCAAATTATATAAATTATATTGGTATTATACTTATTACATAAAAAACATATATTTATAGAGCAATAGAATATTTTATTTTATTTATTATATATATAACTTTTATATGTTCATTATGTATATTATTACAATTAATATTAGTATAAGTTTTTAAAATATATTGTAATTTGTTATTAATAAATAGGCATATCGGTTTGATATTTTAAATAAATGTTAATAATATATTTACTTTGTAAATATTGTTATTCTAATATATATATATATCTTTTTGATATGTTTGATATATATATATTTTGAAAAATTTATATGATACAGAAAAATATTAGCTATTTATTATTATATTTATTATTAAAATATAATTATAAATTTACTTATAAATAGTTAATACGTATTTTTTAAAAATATTTTCTTAATACTTATATATATTGTTATATTATATGTTTTGAGTTTTTTTTATATTAGATAATTTTAAAAAAAAATGTATATATATATATATAATTATTTAAAAATAATATATTTTTAAAAATTTAAAAATATTATCAAATCTTTTTTTTGTTGATTATTTCTAGGTGAAAATAAAAAACAGAATTTTCTTTAAAATACGAAAAAAGATTAAAATATAAAATATTAAAATTAATCCTTTAATATATTTAATACATTTAATATATTTTAATACTTTTTAATACTTTATAATATTTTTAAAATTAGGCTATAAGCAGGCAGGCTAGTTAGTTTTAAGATGATTTAATTATTTAAATGAATGGGTTAGTTGTTAAATATCTTTGTTACTTATTTTACTTGTGTAACTATACAATTATACAATATGTATTAATGTAATAAAAAATTAAATTAAAAATATATCAAAATTATAGCCTTTTTACTAAA
>MCFG01000136.1:102500-110000 GCA_002104895.1 Anaeromyces robustus | reverse complement strand
TTTTCAAAAAAAAATAAAATTTTAAAATATTATCTAATGATTCAGTATTACTTTTTTTATTTATTTATTTAATGTTATTTGTTAATTAATTAATTTATTTATTTAATTTATATAATATATTTTTATTATTATATTATTTTTTATTTATTCTTTTTTTTTTTTTTTTATTTTTATTTTTCTTTTTTATAGTTTTTTAATTTTTACTTTTTATTTTTTCATTTTTTACTTTAACCTTTATATTAATATTTTTTTAATATTTAATATATTTATACAAAGATTTAAAATTGATGATATACATATAGATAATATTTCAAATATTTTTGATGATTTAACTATATATATAATAATATATTATTAGTAATATAATTTTGGTTGTAACAATATGTATATTATTAATATTGATATAATTCTTATATAAAATATTAAAAATTATGCTCAGTTAGATAATATTGTTGTTTGACATATAATAAATGATATTTATTAAAAAAAATTTTTTTAAAAAATTATTTTACGTTTTATATTATTTTTTTATGTTTGTAGAATATTATACTTTTTTCAAAAATAATTTATGTTTTATATTATTTTGTTTAAGTTTGTGGATTATTATTATTATTATTATTTAAAATCATACTAATAACTTTTTAGAGTTATTCAATAGATATTAAATTTACAACTTTCAAAATATATTAATAGTATTAATGTATCAGACCAAATTTTAATAGGACTCAAAATATAAAATTATCTGATTCATTTTTTATTTTAGAATATATATATATATTTTTACTGTGGAAAATTACACTATTATATTTACAGATATTAATTTTTTTTTCTTATTTTATTGTGGTAAATCACATTTTTATATTTACAGATATTGATTTTTTTTCTTATTTTTTGTGTGAACACCACATTATTATATTTACAGATATTTTTTTTTTATATTTTAAATATTTATGATAAATTTTTATTATTTAGATAATATTTTTTGATTTTGTTTTTGTTTTTTTTTTTTTATTTCTTTCTAATTTCAAATTTTAAATATATACTTTTTCTATATTTTTTAAATTAAATAAAAATAAAGTATTAAAGAAAAATAAGAAAGAAATAAAGAAAGAAATAAATAAAAACAATTATTTTTATATCATTTTTATTTTATTTTTAATTTTAAATTTGTGTTTAATGTATTTTTTCAATATAGTTATATTTTTATTTTTCTTTTTTATGAGTGGTGGTGTATGGCCATATATATTTCTTTGATTTATATCTGCTCCTTTATTAATTAAATATTCTACTATATTTTCATTTTCACTATTACATGCATTAAATAGTGGTATTTCACCACGTAAATTTACTTTATTTACATATGCACCATGTTCAATTAAATATTTTACTATATTCTCATATCCTTCTTCACAGGCACTAAACAATGGTGTTTCATCATACTTATTATTATGATTTATATTTGCTCCATGTTCAACTAAATATTTTACTATATTTTCATTTCCATTTTTACATGCAATAAATAATGGTGTTTCTTTTTGAGTATTTTCTTTATTTATATCTATTCCATGATCTATTAAATATTTTACTATATTTTCATTTTCCTTTTCACATGCATCAAATAATGGGGTTTCTTTATTAGTATCTTCTTTATTTATGTCTGCTCCATGTTCAATTAAATATTTCATTATTGCTTCATTTTCTTTTTCACATGCATCGAATAATGGTGTTCTACAATCATAACCAATTTTATTTATATCTGCTCCATGTTCAATTAAATATTTCATTATTGTTTCATTTCCAGATTTACATATAATATTAAGTGGTGTACCATAATAAGTAGATTTTTTATTTATATCTGCTCCATGTTCAACTAAATATTTTATCATATTTTCATTTCCTTTTTTACATACAATATGCAATGGTGTTTCATTTTGATTACTTTCTTCATTTATATCTGCTCCATGCTCAATTAAACATTTCATTATATTTTCATTTTCATTTATACATGCGTCAATTAATAGTGTTCTATCATTAAAATCTTTCTTATGTATATCGCCTCCATGTTCTATTAAATAATTTAGTATCTTTTCATTTCCAGATTTACATATAATATTTAATGGAGTACCATCATAAAGAGATTTTTTATTTATATCCGCTCCATGTTCAACTAAATACTTTATCATATTTTCATTTCCATTTTCACATGTTTCAAAGAATGGTGTTCTCCTACTCCAGTCTTCTTTATTTACATTTGCTCCATTTTCAATTAAACATTTTACTATTTTTTCATTTCCAATTTCACATGCTAAAAATAATGGTGTTTTCTTAATTCTTACTTCTTTATTTACATCTGCACCTTGTTCAATTAAATACTTTACAATATTTTCATTTCCACTTCTACAGGCTTCAAATAATGGTGTTTCAGCATTCTTATTCTCTTTATTTATATCAGCACCATGCTTAATTAAACGTTTTACTATATTTTCATTTCCACTTCTACAGGCTTCAAATAATGGTGTTTCATTATTTTTATTTTCTTTATTTATGTTGGCACCAAGCTCAATTAAACATTTTACTACATTTTCATTTTCATTCCTACAAGCTTCAAATAATGGTGTTTCAGCTTTTTTGTTTTTTCCATTAATATTTACTCCATGATTAATTAAAAATTTAACTAAATAATCATTTCCACTTTTACAAACATTAAATATATACTTATTATTTGTATAACACATTACATCCTTTTCCGTTTTAATTATATATTTATCAATTAGTTTATTAAAATCTAAAGTAGATATTGGTATTTTATTTTTATAATGAACAAGGCAATTTTTAATCAATTCATTATCAAAAAATCTTAATTTATTAAAAATAATATCTAATAATTCAGTATTATTATCCTTTATTAATCTTTTTATTAAAGATGATATATTTAAATGTACAGTACAATTTTCAATTATATATTGTAATCTATTGGAAGTGAGTAAATTTTCGTTATAAATTTTCAATATAATACCTTCTTTATATTTCTTTTTATTTTTAATAATCACATTTTCAATTTTATTAATATTTTTATTATCAATAGCTGATATATATGAATTTAACTGAATGTCATTAACATTATTTAAAACCATTTTTATTTTTCATTTTTGGTTAATATGAAATAATAATATAGTATTTAATTATTTAAAACATTTTTATTTTTAATTTTTATAATAAAAAATGTTTTTTTTTTTTTTTTTTTTTTTTTTTTTTTTTAATTTTAATATAATAATTAAAAAAGTTTAAATAAATAAAAAAAAATTTTTTTGAAGATTATATTAACTTTTAAAATTTTTATTTATTTATTTATTTATTTATTTATTTATTTATTTATTTATTTATTTATTTATTTATTTATTTATTTATTTATTTATTTATATTTATTGATCCATTGTTCATTTATTATTTATTTATTTAATTACATTTATTTATTTATTATTTATTTATTTATATATTGATTTATTTTGTTATTTTTAATTAATTATTTAATTAATTTATCTAAATGCGGATTAAATAAATTTTTAAATTAAAATATAAATAAAATATTAAGAATTATTAATTAATTCAATTTCATTTTAAATTGATGACTAAACAATTTATATAATAATACATATAATTTAAATGAATTAATAATGTTAAAAAAAATACACCAAATTAATAAAATTTAGTTTGTCTTTCTCACAAATAATTAACAAAAATCATATTAATAATTAATAACTTTTTGAAAATGTTATTGAGTAGATATAAATCTCTACCTATTAACACCAAAAGTGTTGATCCTATAATGATATTATTCAAAAAAAATTTAATGAATCATTTTTTATATTTTATATGAAAATTTTCTTTTTTTTTATTTATTTTATAGTAAAATATCATATTATCATGCTTGTAAATTTGTATTCTTTTTTAAACAATAAACATCAATAAAAATTTATTATTTCTATATAAATAATTTTGAATTTTTATTTAATAAACCTTACCAATGTAGCTGCTATATTATTTTTTTTCTGATAATATTTTTGTTACTATATATTCAAAGGTTTTTTTTTTAGTATATGTTTTTTTTTTTTTTTTTTTTTTTTGATTTAGTATTTACTCCAAGATTAATTATAGTCAAATTTTAAAGTTTTTAAATATTTCGTATAACAAAAATTTAAAAAAAAATATATATATAAAACTATTATTAACTTAATGAAAAAAAATAAAAATTTTAAACCATTGATAATTAATTATTTAATAACAAATATTATTTTTTTTTTCAGATGATTCACTTTGGTATACAAAATAGAATAAAAATTAAAAATGAAATCTTTATTATATTTGATATGACATATATTTAAATAAAAAATTATTTAAAAATGTTAAAATAATTTTATAATATCTTATTATAAAGATGATACTACGAAATTATAAACTATTTCTGTTATTGATTTATTTCAAAAATTAATAAAAAATAGCTTCTTGAAAGAGATAGCAATAAATAAAGAACAATTAAAAAATTTCATTAAACTTATGGACTTCAATTCAATAAAAGTTCATTAGTTTAATTATTAAATTTTCAATTTAAAGACGCTTTAATGATACTTCAGAGCATATTATTATTCAACAATAAAAAATATTTTAACTTTTATTACTTTTTTTTTCAAAGATAAAATTTTAATCTACAAAATTATTTTTAATTAATTATTAATTGTAATTATGAAAAATATAATTTTCATTATTACAACAGATATTACTTGTATTCTCATTTAACTTTTTAAACAATATAATATAGTTTCAAGTTCTTCAATAAGTTATAAAAACAATAAGATTTTGAAAAAATAGTAAGTATTTTCGAATTAAACAATAGTTTCAATTAATAAAGGTCTTGAAAAAATAATAATATAAATAAATAATATATTTTACAAAAATATGTCTTTGATTATATAAATATAAAAAAAATATTTTTTTCTCGAGAAAAAAAATGATTTAAATAAAATGTGTATTTTATTAATATCTATAAATCCATTAATTTTTTTTCAAATTCAACAATAATTTCAATTAATAAGTTTGATATATTACAAAAAAAAAATTATTAAATAAAATTATTCAATAAAAATTTTTTATAATAAATTTATTATATTAAAAATAATGGTAATTATAGAATATTCATTTATTTATTTTTATTCATATTATATATTATATGTATTATAAATTAAATTTAATTATAATTAAATCATGTATAGGTATTACAAAATTTTATTTTTATATATTATTTTTTTTAAATCTTTTTTTTTTTATTATTAAAATTTAATAATATATTAATTTCTATATATAAATAATTAATTTTATTTATTTATTATTATTAATATCTATAATTAATATTTTATATATCAACTTGTATGAACCTGTAAAAAACTTATTATTTTTTGAACTTTATGATAATGTTATTAAGAGTTAATGATCAAAAAATATAAATAAAAATATATTATTTTTATTATTTTAATTATTATATATAATAATAAATAATAATAAATAAATAAATATTTAAATATATAAATAAATATATATAAATAAATAAATAATTTAATAATTAAATAATTAAATAAATAAATAAATAAATAAATAAATAATTATATAATTTTTAGAAGTAAGAAGTTTTATAATAATTTTTATAATAAATAAAGTTTATTTATTTAAGATTTAAATTTAATAGTATATATACAAATATGGTAATTACAAGGTTTTACAAATTTAAGAAAATACATTTGTATTTATACTAATCGTGGCTTGATAATAATATAAAGAAAAATTAAATACAACGAGTTCATAACGTATTTACATTAATTAAAATAAACAACGAGATAAATTAAAATAACAAAGACATTTAATTTAAGTTTATTAAATATAATTTAAAAATTATTTTCTTTGTATTCTAACAATAATATTCATATTTATAAAAATATTATTATTTATATTTTGTATCACATATTTTTTATATTCTTAAAATTTGTATAATATTTTATTAATATTAAAAAACGACCCAATCAAAATTTGAATATATTATTAATTATAGTATTATTAATTATATATATATTATTAATTATAATCATATTAAATTTTATGACAAAATTTTAATTAAGAAGTAAAACAAGAGTAAACCCTTTTTTTTTTTTTTTTTATTTGAAAATAATAAATAATAAATTAATAATAAAAGTAAAATAATTTTAAAATCAATAGGAAAAATAGCTTAAAAGTCAAAAAAAAAAAATAAGGAAAATAATAATATATATAATAAATAATATATAAAATAAAGGTAAATTAACAGATTGCACTTTAATATATATTATCATTTTTTATAATAACAACATAAAAGAAATAAATAAATAAATAAATAAATAAATAAATAAATTATTGATAATTAGTTTAATAGAAATAAAAGTAAAATTATTTATTATCTTTTTTGAAATAAATATAAAAAAATATAAAAGTATTTATAATTAATAAGTATATTAATATAAACTATTTTATATATTATTATATAAAAGATACAAAAATAAATTTAAATTAATAAAATTCTTACAGGAAATATGAAATTTAAATTATTTGAGATATTTTTATTTTTAATATATTATGTTTCCTTTAACCATACTTTTGTATCAGGCTTAAATCTAATACCATTATTTCCTTCAGAAAAAGGAGATTGTGAAAGTTATTATAATTTTTTCCATGGAATTAATATAAATAGCATATTCAGTAATGCTGAAAATTGTTGTACAAAGGAAGAAGTAGAATGTGATAATGAAGAATATATTATTTCTCTTAAATTGTAATAAATTTATAAATAACTTTTTTACTATTAACAAAATTTGTAGTATTTACTGTATTAATATAATTTTTTTTTTATATTATTATAATATAAACTGACACAATATAATTATATTTCTTTATAAAGGGATGGATTTGAAAATGTTGATTTTGCACAATTTCCAAATTTTTCAAGAATACAACAATTGTAAAATTTTATAATTAATATGCTATTAAATTGTCAATAATATTAAATTTAATTTGTAATATATTTTTAAAATATTTAATATTTAATAAAATTTTATATATTATATAGATATATCGTAAACCATCCCTTAAAAGAAATACCAAATCCAATATTTGACTTGAAGACTTTGAAAACAATGTATTTTTTAATGATATTTAAATTATTAAATTATTATTGGTTTATTGTTATCATTTAATTAATAAAATTAATAATTAATAATTTTAAAATACTATAATAATAAATATATCAACAATTAGTGAATTCCAAAATGATAATATTGAGACAATTCCACCATCAATTCAAAATTTATCCGAATTAGAATCATTGTAAATTTTAATTTATTTATTTATTAATTAATTAATTAATTTATTTAATAATAATAATAATAATATAATTTTTATATTTTTAAATAATTATATAGAGCT
>MCFG01000136.1:72500-97500 GCA_002104895.1 Anaeromyces robustus | reverse complement strand
AAAAAAAAAAAAAAAAAAAAAAGATATAATATAAATTTTTTTTTCTCTCTCTTTTATATATATATATATATTTCATATTTCGTTAAAATAAATTCATATTTCGTTAAAATAAATTCATATTTCGTTAAAATAAATTAGAGTATATGATAAGATAAAAAGAATATTAATTTTTTCTAAATAAATTCATATATTTATAAAAAAAAATATATGAATTTATGTATTAATTATTTTATATTATTGTAAAAAAAATATTTAATTTATGTATTATTTTAAATTATATAAAACCATATATTAAGATAAAAAAAAAAATAAAAGTAAATCAGTATTAATAAAAGATAAAAAAAAAATATTAAAATATAAAAAGATATAAAGAATAATAAAAATATATGAAATTATAAAAGTTTATACCTTTTCCATATTTTTTTTTAAATTATTATAATTTTCTTATTTATTTAAATAATTAAATATTAATGATTATGACAGAATTAGAACGTACTAAAATCCTAATAATTAAAATATTTATCTAATTAATAATGATTGTAATAATGAACATATTCATTATAATTTATTATTGATAAAAATATATTAATAAATAATTAATAATAAAATATTATTTAGTATTAACATAAATAATGTAATTATTTAATATTAATATAAATAATTTTATATTCTATTTTTCTCTTAAATTCAAATAGTAAATTTATATTAATTTTTATAATACAAATAATATAATTATTGTATATTCAAAAGAAATTTATTAAAAAATTATAATAATAAAAAAAATGAATGAAAAATTTTTAATTCAATATTTTATGTATTTATTTACTAAATTATATATTAAATATAGTTTAAAAAAAAAAGACAAATAATTACTATTGGTTAATTTTTAGTTTCTTTTATTATTAATTTTTTTTCTATTATTTATAAAACCATAAAAGGTATAGAAATTATAATAGTAATTGTACACAAATTCATTATTAATTTTATATAAATGAATTTCTTTTCTATAACCAAAAAAAGAAATTAAAAAAAATTTAATATATTTTTTTTTACAAATGAAAACATTTTAATTTTCTTTATATCAAATCATATAATTAAAATAAAAAGTTGTAATATATTATAAATTAAAGTTTATATTAAATAATGTAAAAAATTAAAAATTTTAATTATAAATATTAAATATTATTTAAAATAATTATATACAAAAAAAAAATAATAATAAAATATAATAAATTAAGAAAAATAATACACATGAAAAAATGGGTTTTTTTACTTGTAAATTATAATTGTTTCATTATTTTTTTTGTACCATTAAAAAAAAGGTTTTTTATTAGTAAATTTAATTGTTTCATTTTTTTTGTACATTAAAAATGGGTTTTTTATTAGTAAATAATAATTGTTTAATTATTTTTTTTTGTACATTAAAAAACGGTTTTTTATTAGTAAATTATAATTTTTTCATTGTGTTTTTTTTTTTTTTTTGTATATTAAAAAATGGTTTTTTATTAGTAAATTATAATTGTTTCATTGTGTTTTTTTTTTTTTTTTGTATATTAAAAAATGGTTTTTTATTAGTAAATTATAATGTACTCATTTAATTATAAATATTTCATTATTTGTTTTTTGCACAATTTATTCTATAGTAATTTTAATATTGACATATTTAGAAAGGTTTGTTTGAAATTTATTGAACAATATTTATTATTTATTTATATTGTTTATATAAATACTTGGCAAAAACAAATTTGTTTCATTTCTATTAGAGCACATTCATTTGATTTAACATTTATATTTTAATAAAAAATATTTCTTTCTTTTATTATGATTATTTTTTACAGAAAACTTGTTATTATAAATGAACTATAATTTAAAGTGATATTTTTATGGAAAAAAAAAAAAAAAACATAAATTAAATATTATTATATCATTATTTTTGTTATTTTTTAATTAATAATACTTATCTATCTATATATATTTATTTATACAAATATTTAGTTCTTTTTATTTATTAAATAAATATTAATTCTTAAAAAATTCATTTATGAAAATATTGTTATATACAATGTTATTATGTATTTATTTTGGAAATAATTGTATTAATATATATAAATAAATTCATTTTCATAATATTAGCAAAATAATATTATTTTATTAAAATTAATTTTTTTTATAATTATATTCATATAATAATAATGATTAAATATTACTAAATAATTTATAATAATAGTTTATTAGGTTTTTATATATTAAATCAAATAAAAAATATATAAAACAAATATATATCTTTGTATTCTAATATATTAATAAATAATTTACTAAATTTCTTTTTTGATGGATGATCATAAAAAGAAATTTTTAATATAATTTTTATCAAAAAAAAAAATTTTTTTTTTCCATAAACATTTTAATGTTTAATTAAAAAATAAAAATTGAAAATTATGTATAATATATATAAAGTTTATTTATTATAAATTTATATATTATTTTTATAATTTTAAATCATATCATAAAAAAATAATAATAATAATAAATTAAATATTAAAAATGGAAAATATATAAAAATTTTATTTATTAATGAACATAAAAAAAAAAAAAAAAAAAAAAAAAAAACCTAAAAAAAAAAATTAAAATTACAAACTTAAAGAAAAAATTAATAAATTTTTATTTGATATCTATAATACTTATCTTTATTTTCTAATAAGCACTATATTAAAAGTATTAATAAATCTTGTTATTATTTAAATTATTTATAAATAAATATTTATATATTACTCCTACAAAAATTATAATTTAATTGATTCTAATAAAACTAATTATTTAAAACTGAATAATAGTAATAATGATAATAATAATAATAATAATAATAATAAATAGATATCTATAATAGTCATTATATTTATTTAATTTATATTATTTTTATTCATTTATTTATTATATTTACTTTATTTTACAATTATTTTTTAAAAATTTTATTTCTTTTTATCTCTTTTTTTTTGTTATTTAATCCCTTTTTATTTCTTTATATATATATACATATTTCAATTATATTTTATTTTTATTTAATGTTTTATTTTTGTTTTATATTCTTATTATAATAATTTATATTATATTTATTTTTTTTATCAATGTCCCTTTTTTGTACATTTCATTTTATTTTTTATTATTGGAAGCTTTTTTTTTTTATTTTGATTCATTATAAGTACTTACTTCTTTATTTGAAATTGATAACAAAATTTGGTCAATAAACATCATGTAATATTGGATGCTAGCAACCACTCTTCGAAGTTCATCAAAATCAAATCCAACATTTTTATATTCTTCCTTTGAATTATAATATATTCTAAGAACAAATGTAAAGGCAATTAATGGTAAAAATATTGCACTTACTAAGGCAGTAAAAACAATTCTATATTCAGATATAGTTTTAAATTTTTTAAAAAATCCAAAACGTGATTCTGCAACTTTGAATAGATTTTTCCGTAAAATAATATAAACAGTAACATCGTAAAAGAAAGAACTCAAGATAATAATAATTTGTATGGCCCAATAAACTTTATAAAAATTAGTTCTTCTATCTTCATCAAGTACACCTTTATCAGTGTACATTTATTTTATACCTAAAATGGTATAATATTAATAAAACCTTGGATAAATTATAAAACGCACAAGACAATTTTACAATTTTTATTTTATTTTCATTTTTTACAACATCTTTGGTTCTTAGTAATAAATACCAATCGCCTACAATTTCACCTGTATACCATAATATTGTAGCAATATATCTTTTAAAAAAAAATTTAGCTGGAAAATACTCATTCGTACCATTATTAATACAGCTATATGTATCTGTTTGACTGTCATAAGATAATGCATAATAATTTGAATACAAGTTACCTAGCATATCTACCATATTTCCAGTTGCACTAATAATTATAATAGTAATAATTATAAAATCATATTAATAATTATAATAGTAATAATGATAATAATAATATTAATAATAATAATAATAATAATAATGATGACATTAATTATAATTATTACAGTAATTACGTTCATATTAATACTTTTTCTTATATTTATATTTATATTTATATTTATATTTATATTTATATTTATATTTATATTTATATTTATATTATTTTTTTCTCTTACCGTAATACAAAATGTAATAATATAATTTTCATTACCGGCTTTTTTAAATTAAAACCATGAAATAAAAAAACTAGCATTGTCCAGAAAAAATAAACAATAGAAAATGGTCGACTAATTCCCAATAAAATTGTCCTTACAATATTAATGTTATTATTAAATTTATCTTCATAAGTTTGTTTTTTCATAGCTTCAACATAACAATCAAAACTAGTACCTTTACTGAAAAACCAATCAAAAAATGTATAGTTTCGTTCTGTTAAATCAGAAAGAAAATATTTTCTTTCTGATTCATATAAGGAATAATCTTCTGAAGTAAAATTATGAATATTTGGGACCATCTTCTAGTTTAATCTAATTAAAAAAAAAAAACTCAAACATTTAAAAAATTCGATTAATATTTATTTATTGTTTTTTTTTATTCTATAATTTTTTTTATAATTTTATTATTTTTTTTATTCTATAATTTTTATAATTATTTTGTTTTTTTTTTTTTTTATTTTTTTTTTTCCATAATTTTTTTTTATAATTAATTTTTTTATGAATCATATTAATAAATAAATTAAAAAAAAAAAGTAATAAATAAAAAGCTTTAACAAAAATGACATTTAATTAAAAAAAAAAAAAAAAAAAAGAACAAATTTTTATTTGTCTTCTTTTTAATTTATATAATTTTCCATTAGAAAATTTTTACCAAATATGTATTATATTATATTATATTATATTATATTATATTATATTATATTATATTATATTATATTATATTATATTATATTATATTATATTATATTATATTATATTATATTATATTATGTAATAAATAATAAACATTATTCATATAATATTAAATAAATAAATAAATATTTTAATTAAAATATATATTTTTACTAAAAATTTCTTTTTGTTTATTACTATTTTATTTTATTTATTTTATTTTATTTAAAATAAATATTTTTTTTTAAATTATATATATATATAATTTTTTTCATTATATTTATTTTTTAAGTAAACAAATAATAATATAATAAATATTTTTATTTTATTTTTTTTATTTTATTTTTTTTTTTTTTGAATTTTAACATTTATTTGTTAAAAAATTTCTTTTTCATAATTTTATATTTATATATAATACTTTTTAAATGTATTGATTGTAACATCTAAATAAATTAACAATTCAAAGGAAAATTTAATAAATAATCTATTGTTGTTAATAATCATTGTTCATTATTCTTTACTATTATTATTACTATTTTATTTTTACATCATTCTATATTTATTTATATATTTATATATTAATTTATTTATGTCTAACAACACACTTCTTAGCCTTTACTGGAGCGTTACCATCAGTAGCTAAAGCTTGATCTTCATTTTCAGAAGAATCTTCTCCATCTTTAAGATCTTCCTTGTTATCATCAACAGATTTTTCACCTTCATTTTCCTTCTTATTACCTTCATTTTCCTTATTATCACCTTCATCTTCCTTCTTATCACCTTCACCTTCATTTTCCTTCTTATCACTTTCATCTTCTTTCTTATCACTTTCATTTTCTTTTTTATTATCATCGTCAGAATCCTCAGAATTCTCAGTATCTTCAAGACCACTTGTAATATCTTCAACACCATCAGTTTCAGATTCTTCAGCAAATGATGTTTCAATATCATCATCTTCAATACTGGTAGTTTCATTATTATCATCTTCAACACTGGTAGTTTCAAAATCATCATCTTCAATACTGGTGGTTTCAGTATCATCTGTCTTTCCAAGTTTGGCATTATATTCCTTTAAGATATCCATAATAGCTTGGAAGTTTGGTTTCTTTTGAAGATCGTGGTCATATAAACGAGTTCTAGTACTATCACTATCATAGAATCTATAACCATCTTGTAAACCGAAAACAGTGAAACTAGTAATATTAGCTCCCTTTTTATAAGCTTCCATAATAGCTTTGAACATATCACGATAATGAATGGTTTGTTGTTCTAACCAATCATCACCATCAGTAACATAAATAGTAAATTCAGTAATTTGAATTTCTAATCCTTCAGCAGCATAACGTTCAATAGCTTTACCATATTCTTCTGGAGTTGGTTCACCTGGAGTAATATAAGATTCCATACCAATAACATCAACTAAATCTTCAGCTTTTAATATTTTCATAAGATTAATAATAGCTTCAGTTTTATCATGAGGAGTAGTTCTCCAAGTATCATAATCATTATAAACTAATTTAGTGGTTGGAAGTGCATATTTACGAGCAATACGGAAAGCTTCCTTAACATAATCTGGTCCAACTAAGTTATACCAAATGTTTTCATCACCTTCATATGATTCTGTACGAGTGTACCAACCAGTAGAATTATCATATTTTCCTTCAAGAACTTCAACAGCTTCATTAACAACATCAACAACATCTACAACACCTGGGTAGTTGAAATTTAAGAAATCAAAATAATTTTTCATGAAACTATCTAAACGCTTGAAAATAGTTTCACGATCGACATATTCTTTAGTTTCATCAAAATCTTTTCTCCAAAACCATTCTGGAGTTTGCTTATGCCAAACTAAAACATGTCCTCTAATATTAAGATTATTTTTAGCTGAAAATTCTAAACCATCTATAACTCCTGAGAAATTTATACCAACTTCTTCTTTACCTTCTGCTAAGTTCTTAAGTGACTTTTCTTGATCCATAATAAAAAGTGATTTCATACCATTAGAGTAAGTCATAGAATTAAATTGATAATTAATAAGTTCCATCATTTTCTTAGAACTTGGAGTATAATTGCTAATATTACCACCGTTTAATCCTACACCCATACGGAATGGTGCTAATTTAGCTAAAGAATCACCTGTAACAGAGTCAGTAATATCACAATCAGCAGCTGGATCAACCAAAGAATCAAGATCAGATGGTGGTGGTGGTGGTGGTGGAACATCATCACTTGGTCTAGTAGATTCACCAATACTACACCATTTACCATCTTCTATACCCCATTCACCGTCATAAGTTTTTCTAACTACTTCAGAAGTGGATTGACAACATGGAATGTTGAACTTTTCAGACCAACAACCATTATCAGCTGGTTTAGCAAGAGAAACACTAACTAATGCTGAAGTTATTATTAATAAATCAATAGTTTTCATTTTTATTTAATTAATTTATTATTTACCAAAATCTATTTTTTTATTTTATTTTATTTTATTTTATTAAATTTTATTTTGATAATTTACTTTTTTTACTTATTTTTTTGCTTTTATTTTTATATTTTTTTATCTTTTATTTATATTTTATTATTTTTATATTTTTATATTTAATTTATTTTATTTTATTCTTTATATTAATTTATTACTTTCTATAATTCTATGTTTAAATAAATAAATAAATAATTATTTATTTATTTATTTATTTATTTATTTATTTATTTATTTATTTATTTATTTACTTTTTTTTAATTATTAATTTTGTATTTAAAACACTATGAAGAGAAATTTTTGTATTTATATACTTTTTTTAGACAATATTTTTATTAATATATTTTAATATGCATTATTCTTTGAATTTAATTTTATATATGTAAATTCTCATAAAAGTGGAAATTGTATGTAACTTTTATTAAATTAATTTTTTATTAAAATTTAAAATGAAACAAAAAATACTATATTGTGATTATAATTTATTATTTATATTATTCTAAGTTTAAATAATAATAATATAATAATAAAAACTAATAGAAACTAAAAATTAATTTTTATATAAAAAAATTTTAAACAATTTATATTACTTAATAAATACATATTAAATAATATAACATTTATAAAATACACAACTTAATATTAGTAAATATACATATTTGATATAACTTATATAACATCCTATTTAATTAATTATATAATATATAAAAAGGTTTAAAAAATCAAAGGGAATTATATAAACAATAAATAAAAAGCATGAAAAAAGAAAAATTTAATTATGACAAAAAAAAAAAAAACCTTAAAAAATATTAAAAATAAATTAATTGGAAAATATAAAATTCTATTAATTATTAAATATAAAAATTTGTAATAAAATATATTAAATATTTAATAAATATTTTTATCATTAATTTAATTTAAATATTAAATATAATATATTGAATAACAACAAACTTTTTTTTTTTTTGTTGTTTAAAAATTGACATATATTATCAGTTGATTGTAAAAATTTTTATATATTCTACATGATTAAAAAAAAGTTACTTTATTCATACTTTTTATCAATTGATTTAATTAATTAATTAATTATTTATTTGTTTAATTATTTATTTTTATTTATGTAATTATTACTTATTATGTTTTATATATATAATTATTATTACACAGTTACTATTTGTATATTTATAAATGTATTTACTAATTATTTTTTATTATATTTTATTATAATCATTATTATTGTTATATCATCTTATTCTTTCTTTAGAGTTATATTATTCTTTTTAAATTTAATCTTTTTTTAATTATTCTTATATTATATACATATTTTTATTATTATAATTATTATTCTTTTTCTATTTTTTTATTATTTAAACATAAATTATAAGTATTAGAAAGAAATACATTTAATCATATAATATCTAATGTATTAATTAATTTGATATATAATATATGAACTAGTTAGTAGATATAAATTAATATTGAGGTTGGAAAATTTCTAATTGGTGGAATTATAAAGTTTAAGATAAAAAATAAATATATAAATATGAAAAAATACTTCGAAAAAAAAAAAAAAAAAATATATATATATATATATGTGAATATAACAAAAATATGTAATTTTTACAATTAATTAAAAAATTATATATTTAAAATATTTATTTTTCATTAAAAAAATAATATATATAAATATAAATTAAAGAAAAGAATAAAAAAGTAAAAATATATTTAAAAACAAAATAAAAAAATATATAAAAATATAAATAAATAAAAAAGTAAAAATATAAATAAATAAAAAAGTAAAAATAAAATAATATATAAAGATAAAATAATATATAAAAATAAAATAATAAACAAAAATAAAACAATAAATAAAAGTAAAATAAGAATAAAAATAATTTTAGAATAAAAAAAATAATATAATACGAATAAAATAAAAATAATTTTATAATAAAAAAAATAATATAATAATAAAATGGCAGATATTGATAAAAGTTATTTTATAGAAAATAGAACTGCTAGTACATTAGAATGGTTATGGAGCAAAGGAACGAATTATCAATGCTATTTAGAATTTAATAGTAAGCTTACCAAAAGTACAAAATTATCAATGACTGTAGAAAATATAAAAATTATATTTAGTATATTGTATAAACCAATACAATATACTTTTTTTTTTTGGACCATATTATTATTGATCTTATATAAATTTAAATTTAACAATAAATTTGTTAAATTAACTTTAGCTTTTTTCATTTTACAGTAATTATATATTTAAATATATGTTAAAATTACTTAATTATTTTTTTAAATGAGTACAAATATATGAATGTATATATAATATATATTAATTATTTAATATTATTTATAGTGTTTTAGGTGATATTCTTAAAAAAATAGGTGACTTATGGCCGAACTATTATGCTAACAAGTACGATCAAAATAATCAACTAAAGTGTAATAATAATGCTATTCATCCCATTAAATGGATGTTACAAAATGAATTGGCTAATGTATTTTCTCTTTTAGGTGAAATTTTTGGTGATTTATATTTTTTACTCCGTATAAAAGAAATATCAAACATAAAAAGAGAAATTAAATTTATTTTTTTGACATGCATGTTATTTAATTTATCAAAATTATTTTTAATTATCTATAAATTAACTATCGGTCCTGCCGATATATATGACAGTAATGGAGTATATAGAAATGATTTAATAAAAGAACATAACATAAAATACATATTAATTCAATTAATAGTTACATATACTTCAGTTATTTACAGTATTTCGATTTGTATAGTAATTAAGAAATATATTTATCAAAGAAAATACTTAGATCATAATAATATAATTAGAAAATTTAAAAATATTTCTGAATTTAGAATTCTGATTTCTTCGATCTTTAATATCATTGCTATGTCATTAATTTCAATTGCAAACCTATCTCAATTAATATATAATAAAAAGTATAAAAATACAACAATTGACTTTACAATGGAAGAACTTAGAGATTTCTTAGCAAGCATTCAATATTTTATGATTTATATTGATCAAATATTACTTTTTTACTCTCAAATTCTTCCTTCTAGTAGTGTTGAAGTTTATTCTAGCAGCTATAATTATAAATATAGTAATAACAGTGGTATCTCTAGTGGTAAATTTCACTATGAAAATTTAAATCATAATAATTTAAATAACGATTTATTAATACCTGAAAATAATAATAATATTAATAATAATTCAAAAAATGATAACAAATATAAACAATTAACTTCATATTATATTGATTATAATGAATATAATAGAATGAGTAAAAATAATAAATGGAATAATATTTAAAATAAAAATTCGTCATTTATTTAACATAAAAATATAACATAATATAATAATATATAATATAAGAAATAAGAAAAAATTATAAAATATTATGTTTTATATATAAAAATAATATTTTTATTATATAATAATAATTTAATATTATTTATAAGTAATTTATAAAATATTAAATAAACATATTAAACAAAATTTTTACATTATTTTTTATTATAATTATTTTCTTTTTTTTTTATTTTTTATTTTTTTTTTTTTTTTTTTTGTGTTTTGTTGTTTTGTTTTATTTATTTTTTAATATAATATGTTAATATCCTTAAATATATATTATATAAAATAAAATATATAATACCAACCTTAATTTATTATTCTAGAAAATAAATTTATAATTAAATAAACTCTAATTTATATTATTTTTATATTAACCAAAATTTAAAAAAAAAAAAGAAAAAACTAAAACATATCAAAAAAATTTAATCAAACATTTTCTTCCAATTATTTATGATAATGGATAATCCAAAACAGTGCTTTATTAAATTGTTATATTATAATTAATTAATTATTTACTAATTAAATTATAATGAACTTTATGTTATCTAATATTTTATTAAATTATTATATAACAAATTAATTATTCTAATATATATTAATATAAATTTTTATTATATCTTTTTATTTTTATTTGTTTTTATTTGGATATTTATTTCGTATTAAAAATTAAAAAGTATAAGTGTTAATAAATTTTCATTATAATAATTTCTTTTATATCATTAATTTTTTAATATTTTATAATATATGTTAATTTTATATATTATACAATTTTTTAACATTTAAAAAAAGTTCATATATATTGCAATAAAAGAATGACAAAAAATATGACAATATTATTAATTTAAAGCAAGGTTAATAAAAAATTTTCTAATATTTTATTGAAACAAAGGAACTTTTTTTAGTCGTTATTTTTTATTGTTTCAAATTTTTCTACTTTAAAATGTTAAATATTTATATATTGAATACAAAGAAAGAAAGAAAAAAAAAAAAAACATTAAATATTATATGATAATATAATTAATAATATATTTAAAGAACAAACAAAAAAATGGAATTTATTAATATATAATACATCACTCCCAAGTTGGTGCTTTGGGATTATTGTAATCGTGGGGATCTTGGGAGCAAGAGAGTATTTGAAGGCTGTGTTAATGCATGTAAGGTTTCTATTCTAGGTGTATCATGTTACCATCATGGTATTCAAAAGGCTTTCCCTTATATGTGTTACCTACTCAACATCAGGTACTATACTTTGATTCCATTAGGCTTGATGCGTGGGTACCGGTTAAATCTGTTCGGAATTAGGCGAGTCTACAGTCCACCATGCCAATGATTGCGATCACTGTGAGGAGAAAGCAGTTCCATCCTGATGCTCGTGGTAAAAGGAGACTATGTAAGAATGTATAGGAACTATACTCTAGAAGAATGTAACGATATAGATGGAGCAGCGACATCGAATCGATATGTCATATAGCATCACCCTAAAGGTACACCTGTAGTGTATGTATGGGAGATGGGTACCCATATGTTAGTCTAATTTCTTTATTTATAATACATTACACATATTAAATATATATTAAAAAAATAAAACACATTAAATAAAAAGATAATATATTTTAATTTATATTATCTTTTTTTTTAAACTTTAAATTATTATGAAATTGATTAATAAATCAGTAATTTATAATTTTTTTTTTATTTATTAATTTATTTATTATTTATTTATATTTAAAATTCATAATTTATAAATATTATGGTCTTTTTTTATAGACTTATCATATAAGTACATTGGAATATATAAATGTATCGAAATTTAATTCCTCTCCCTACTATCACAGTATCGATACCTTTGGTATGATCATATATTTTATATTTGCACTTTGACTCTACATTCTCATTAAGAACATTTCTTGTAAGCAAACATTATATATAAATAAGAAAATACACGATTATAACTAAAACTACATTAAATATTGAAAATTATATTATTATAAATAATTATTTGTTTGAGTAATTATAATTCATTATATTACCTAAAGGAATCTACATTGTAGTAAAGGTGGAATAAACCAAGAAACCTTATGTATGTCAAGGAAACACCTTAATTCCTCTCCCTACTATCACTAGTACCAAATTATGAACATCATGTCTATTTTTTTTGTTGTTATTATTCTATTTCAAATTTTTTTATTTCTTTTATAGTGAATTTAAACTTTAATTTTTTTTTAAGATCAATTATATATTGATATTTACTTATTATTAATAATTCAATTTTTATTTTCTTCAACAACAATACTTAATTTATATTTTAGAATGTATGTTTAAAAGATTTGAATCAACAATTAAATTATTGATAAAAATGAACCAACAATTAAATTATAAATAAAAATAATTTAACTCTTTATTTTATTATATTTCTTTTTTATTATAATTTTTCTTTTTTATGTTTTCTTTTTGCTATTATCATTATTATTATTTTATTATTATTATTATTATTATTATTTATTATTATTATTATTATTATTATTAATTATTATTATTAATTATTATTATTATTATTATTATTATTTATTATTAATATAATTTTATTATTATTATTATTATTATTATTTATTATTTATTACTATTATTATTATTACTATTATTATTATTATTATTATTATTTATTATTTATTACTATTATTATTATTACTATTATTATTATTATTATTATTATTATTATTATTTATTATTTATTTCTATTATTATTAGTATTTATAATTACTATTTTTTATCATTTTATTATTATTATTATTATTATTATTATTATTATTATTATTATTATTATTTTGAATATTCTATTTTCCTATTACAATTTTTTTATTAATTGAATTAATTATCATATAATAAGTGTATTTTTATGTATAAAAAATACAAATTAATAAAAACATTACAAATTTTCTTTGAGATTCATTAAAATTAACAAATATCTTTTCAACATCAGTTATAGGACATCAACAAATTCAGTTCACTTCCATCTACCTTTACAAACATTAATATCCTTAATTTTAAAAAATTTAAAAAGATATAAAAATTTTGATATTTCTACATGTTTATTTTTATTTCTTTTAAAGATCATAAATACACTTAAAAAATCTAAATTAAACTTTGAAAAAAATGGTTCAACCACCTTATAGTAATAAAAGAATTAGTATTTTTATTAATTTAAATATTTTCGTTCTATAGCAATAAAAAATACAATGTCAATATTATCTATTTAATTTTAATAACTTAAATTTTATCATGAAGAGAACGATATAATTATCGATATAATGATAAAATAATTTAATAATTGGAAAAGAACAATAAAAAACTATGGAAAGTTTTAAATCATAACTTGGAACAACAAACCATGTTTAATATACTATCATTTTCAATAAATTCAATATAAATATATCAATGGGAGAAACTATCATTTTTAATTTCATAGTTTCAATAATAGTATTAAATACATTAATATATTATCAATGTAATTATAATTACTATTATTATATATTAATAATTGTTGTTGTTATTTATTATTATTAATAATTCAATTTCTATTTCCTTCAACAACAATATTTAATTTATATATTGTTGTTGTTGTTGTTGTTGTTGTTGTTTATTATTTATTATTATTAATAATTTCTATTTTAGTTTGATCTAACAATTAAATTTATAAATAAAAATAATTTAACCCTTTATTTTATTATATTTCTTTTTTATTATAATTTTTCTTTTTTTATTACGTTTTCTTTTTATTACTATTATTATTATTATTATTTTATTATTGTCATTATTATAATTTTTTTATGTTTTCTTTTTATTACTATTATTATTAATATTATTATTATTATTATTTTATTATGTTTTCTTTTTATTACTATTATTAGTATTAGTGTTAGTATTAGTATTAGATAAAAACTTAAATAATATATTATTTTGCAAAAGATATTGAACCCTATATAAAAAATTAAATAATATATTTTTTTACAAAGGATATAGAACTCTCTGTAAAATTTAAGTAATATATGTTAGTATTAGTATTATTATTATTATTTATTATTTATTATTTATTATTATTATTTATTATTTATTATTTATTATTATCATAATTCATTTGAAAATATGATTGATAAATAGAGTGATATATTTCCAAATTACTTTGCTTAATTATTAAATAAAAAAATTAATTTTTACATCTATAAAAAATTATATTCATTACTTTGTATAACAATTATTAAAATAATAAAAAAAAAGTATAATTTGAAATTAAATTAAAAAGAAACTATAGTAGTTATTTAATTATTCTTCTTTTATTCATCATAATAAAAAATTATAATAACAATATAAATATATTTAATAATTAATAAAATTTGTTTTTTTCTATCCTAGTTGAATCTATTATAATTGTTTATTGTTCTTTTTTTTTTATTAGAATTTCTATTTCTTAAGTATTAAAAATATACTTATAAAGAAAATCACTTTCGTTTTTTAAAATTTTTAAAAAGTTTTCTTAATATAGAATAATTTTTAAAAAAAAAGAAATTATCTTAAATTTTTATAATAATTTTTGTTTTAAAAGTCAAGTATTATTTTATTAAACATATAAAATATCTTATTTAAACTAATAATTATTTTTAAAGCAAAATATTATTTTATATTTATATTAAATATTTACAAAAGTTACTTAACTAACCATACATAAATTATGTTTAAATATTAGTATAAATTATTATTCAATTTTATCCATATATAAATTATTCCTAGCATAATAACTTAGTAGCTATAATATAAAATATTATTTTTTTTTTAAATATTATTAAATATATTAATTTAAAAAAAAAATAAAAAGTAATTTTTTTTATTTTTTTAATTTATTTATATTTTTTTTCTTAAATTTTAATATTCAAATTATATATATCAATATTTTCCTTTAAAAAACCTAAGCTTATATATACTACATAATTTATTTAAATAATATTTATAATATAATAAATAATAAAAAAGTTTTTATCCAAAATAACATATATAAATTTGAATAACTATTATTATTATTAAATTTTTTTTAATCTGTGGTTAGCTAAACCCAAATTAAAATAAAATTTTGGCAGTAAAATAATTCAATTATTTGTTAAGTATTATATCATATAATTCAATTAAAAAATTATATATAATTTAAATATTATTATTTTTTTATCTAATCCATTATTATATTTTATAATAATTTATAATTATAGATAAAAAAAATAGTACAACAGAATAAATATTTTGCTATTGATTAGAGTAGTTCAACATAGAATGATATCTTTTATATGTTATATAAAAATTATGATGAAATTATAATTTGGAATTCAATTTTTTTATATTCCTTATGTAAATTAATAGAGAAAAAAATGGTAGGAACGAATAATGATAAAGAATTTAGAAAATAGGTATTATTAATGTTAAAATGAATTAAACATGATAACGCTTAAGATTTGAAAATAACAATAGTAAAATTGATCAATTAGTTATTCAAGAAAGAATTATACAAAAGTAAATAAAAAAACTCTTAATTGTTTTACATCAATTTTAAATAGTGATGAATAAGAAGCAATTCTAATATAATTAACCATAACATCATATTTTTTTAGTATTAAGAATTCAATGGAAAATAATTTAAAATTTCAATTAATTCTTTATAACAACCTAAATAAACATAAAATAAATTTGAATTATTTGAAATTTATGGAATAAAAATGGTGAAATTAACCAATTCCAAGCTACTGTTGGATAAAATACTTTAAGACAGAATTGATAATCCATTTAAAGAAATTGATTTTTTGAAATTTGTGAAACATATATTACTTAAATTTTACAGAGAATTCAATATCCTTTGTAAAAAAACATATTATTTAATTTTTTATCTAGGGTTCAATATCTTTTGCAAAATAATATATTATTTAAGTTTTTATCTAGGGTTCAATCAATTTTTTTTTCAAGAAAAATCCTAAATTGTTACTTATTTATATTAATGATTTAAAGTATACCTAAATTCTAAATTCTAATTCATATAAATTTAAATTCACCTTTAAACATTGGCAGAGTAAGTAGGGTTTGAATTATTCCAGTTATTGGAATTAGCCTATCACTGCCAATTATCATGAAGATTTTATTAAAATTATTATAAAAGTTATTTATGTTGTAAAATTATAACATTAACATATTTTTACTTATTTTTTTCGATAATATTTGAATTATTTAAAATGACAATATAATTATATAAAAATGCCAACTATCTAATTAATATTTTATAATACAATATCTCAATAGTAAATAATGAAGATGTAAATTCATATTATTATAATTAATAAATGATATATGATATAATAATTAGTGCTACATATTATTTTATAATCTTCAGAATTATTAATTAAATTTTAACTATTTTTTTTTTAAAAAAAAAAAGAATAGTTAAAATTTAAATTCAAAATAATTCAAAAAAAATTATTAAAACAAATATAAGTATATCATTATTTCAAAAAGAATATCCTAATATATATAATATTAATGAAAAAATTTCAATGATAAATGTTATATATTATTATAACAATAAAACAGGAAAATATTTATATATAATCTATATAAATTAAAATTATAGAAAATAAAGAATATATAGCTTTATATTTTTATAATAAAATGGAAATGTTAATAATTATTTTTTTTTAAAAAAGAATTCAAAGAAACAAAAAAAATTAAATTAAAGCAAAGATAATGAGAAACAAGAATATTTTAATTAAAGCAAAGATAATAAGAAACAAAAACATTTTAATATAAGCAAAAAAATAATAAAAAAAAACATTTTAATTAAATCAAAAAATAATAAGAAACAAAAACATTTTAATTAAAGTAAAGGTAATAAGAAAAAAAAACATTTTAATTAAAGCAAAAAATAATAAAAAAAAACATTTTAATTCAAGAAAAAAATAATAAGAAAAAAAAACATCTTAAAGCAAATATCATTATTTAATATAAATATTTTTTGATTAAAATCACTTAAATATATATGTAATGAGAATGAAAATAAAAAAATAATTATATAATTAATAAATTTTGTTAAAAGTAACATATATATATATATATTAAGATGGATGTTTATACTCTATTTCATGTATTAATAATTCCAAGTTCAAAATTTATATATTATTCAAGAAAATATATCATATTACAATTAAATTAACTATATTAACATTATTTGGAATTTATCAAAGAAGTAACATTAACTATATTAACATTATTTGGAATTTATCAAAGAGGCAACATTAACTATATTAAAATTTTTATTTGGAATTTATCAAAGAGGCAACATTTAACTATATTAATATTATTTAGAATTTATCAAAGAGGCAACATTAACTATATTAAAATTTTTATTTGGAATTTATCAAAGAGGCAACATTAATATAATAAGGTAATGTGTTGCCCGTTAAATTCTCCCACAAATCAGCTGAATCATTTTCATTAAGAAAAAAAAAAGACTTAATAATATTATGTTCAGAAATAAAATTAAAATAGTTTAAATATTAATACTCATAGAATAAACGACTATAACTCTAAATTTTTAATATATCAAATAAAAATTTTCAAAATATTAAAATTTTCAAAAAACTATAATATCAGCAGAAATAGAAAAAATTAATTTTATATTTATATCTTTTTAAATAAATAACTTTTTTGTAATACTTTTTTGTTTTTGTAATATTTTATTTTATGTATAAAAATTTTTAAATTTAATATTCAATATATAACTGTGTAAATTTTTGAAACATTATATTTAAAATATATATATATATATTTTTTTTTAAATTTAATAAAAGTAAATAATTATTATAATATATATAAAATATATAATATATAAAATAAATAAATAAATAATAAAAACGTGATACAAAAAAAAAAATTATTTATTTATATAGAAATAGGTAGTATCCTTTATTTTTTATATTAATTATGGTACATATGAGCTTTTAATAATTTTTTAAGTTTAACAAAAATTTAAAATATATAAAATGTAACTTTTAAAGTTTAGAATTTAATAAAACAATATATTAAATTCTATTGTAATATTTTTTCGATAATAATAATTAAAAGGGAAAAAAAAAATAGAACAAAAATAATATACTAAATTAAATTACATAAATAATAAAGGAAAATTCTACTTAAAAAATAAAAATTTATTTAAATAATAAAAATAATAAATAAAATATTATTTATTTATTTATTTATTAATTTATTTATTTATTTATTTATTTATTTATTTATTTATTTATTTATTTATTTATTTATTTAAATTTTATTTATATGTAAATTTGTATATTTATGTTTATATATTTATATAATTATTTATTTATTTCTATTTAATAATACTTTTATTTATTTTATTATTGTTTAGATTAATAATAATCATACTTTATTATATTTCAAAATTTATTTCATCGTTTATTTTTTTTTTTTTTTTTTTTTTTTTAATTATTGTTGTTGTTTGTTTTATCTTTTTCTTTTAATTATTTTTTTAATTTTCCTTTTTGCTTTTTATGGATTTTTTTTTTAACTTTAAATAATTAATAATATATTAATTCAATATACTTATAAATATATAATTAATTAAAATTTAGTAATAAATAATAATAAGGTTTATTTAATATCATTGGCAGAATTATTTATTATAGAAAAAAATTATTATTTTTGTTAAAATAAAAAAAATAAAAAAACTTTGAAAAAAAAATTTTTTTTCCTGAAATTTTCATTTTTTATAATATAGATTTAAAAAATAAAATTTTTAAAATAGTTAAGTAATATAAAATATTTTACTTTACTATTTTACTTTAAAATAGTAAATATTTTAAATAAATATTTATTTTATTATATAATAAAATAAATAATATTTATAATTAATTAAAAACTACATTATATATATATCTATTCAAAATAAAAAAAAAGTAAAAGTAAAAAAAAAAAAATAATATAAAAAAAGAAATATAAAAATAAAGAAATATAAAAAAAAAGAAAAAAGAAAAATATATAAAAGACTTTTTAATAAATATTTAAGTAAAATAATTTAAGTAATATATAAATATATACAAAAAATGCTTAACTATGAAGAAAGCCAATTTATTCAAAATGAAAGTCCTGGTACACTAAAGTGGTTATCAAGTAAAGGAACAAGTTATGAATGCTATAAAGAATTTAAAAGTTCATTTTCACCAGCTCAAGAATTAGATTTAACAGTTAGTACTATAAGAATAATAATTGGTGCTATATATAAACCACTACAATATACATTCTTTTATTGGACAGTGTTATTATTTATCTTATACAAGTTTAATTTTAAACATAAAGTTATGAAATTAGTTTTAACTTATTATACTTTACGGTAATTAAATAGTTCTTATATTTTTATTTCATAATATCATATATTATATTATATTATATTTATAAATTTTTAAATAAATTTTAATGGAAAATACTTTATTAATGATATTTATATATATATATATATAACACTACTAATAGTTCTATAAGTGAAATATTTAAGCAAATTAGTGAATTATGGCCTCATTATTTTGTTAATAGTAACACAGGATGTATATTTGATTCTATTCATCCATATAAATGGCTATTTAAAATAGAATTAGGAAATGTCTTTTCAATTTTGGGTGAAATAATTGGTGATTTATATCCTTTACTTCGTACAATTGAAATAGTAAATTCAAAAAAAGAAGCTATATCTGTTATTTTTACCTCTATACTTTTTAATATATCAAAAATAGTTTTAGCTGCATATAACTTAACTCTTGGTCCATCAAATATATACGATAATAATGGAATGTATAATACAGAAAAAATAAATAAATATAATTTAAATTTAACCTTTATTCGATTAATTGTTACTTATGCATCAGCTATTTATAGTATTTCAGTATGGATTGTTATAAGAAGATATATTCATCAAACTAAATATTCAGAATATAGTAATTTCAGTAAAAAGTTTAAAAATGTTCCTGAATATAGACTTTCATGTATGCAAATTTTTAATTTCATTTCCATGTTATTAGTTTCTTCAGCCGGTATATTACATATGATTTATCATATAAAGAATGCAGAAACTGGAGTTGATTTTACAATGGAAGAACTTAGAGATTTTTTAGCTGGTCTACAATATTTCATGATTTTTGTTGATCAAATATTTCTTATTCATTCTAATAATATATCTACTAATTCCGCTGAAATATATTCAAGGAGTTATAATAATAAATACAGTAGTGGTAGATTCCGTTATGAAAATATGAATTATAGTGTTTCAAATAGTGACTTATTAAATCATATTAGTAGTACTAATTCAGTAGAATTAGGAACTACCTTTATATCAGATAGCACTCCATTAAATACAAATAATGATTTTGGATTTTTAAATGATGCTAAATACAAAGAATTAACTTCCTATAATATTGATTATAATAAGTATAATAATAAATAATTAAATAATTAAATAATTAAATAATTAAATAATTAAATAATTAAATAATTAAATAAATAATTAAATAATTAGTTAATTAATTATAATAATAAATAAATGAATGAATGAATAATTAAATAAATAATTAATTAATTAATTAATTAAAAAATAGAGTATATATAAATAAATAAATAAAAAAATACACTACATAAATAATAAAATAATAATAATAAAATAAAAATTATTAATAATAAAATAATAAAATAATAATAATAATAATAATAATAAATAAAAATTATTAATGAAACATAAACAATAAAAAAAAATAACAATAAAATAATAAAAAATAAAGTGTTATCACACAATGAAAAGTAATTTAACACAATGTAAAAAATTATAATTTAATTTATTAAAGTACAATATAATATAATATGATGTAATATAGAAATTATTACAAAATAATATAAAAAGAATTTTCATAATATTAAGATATTTTTAATATAAATTTTATTATATTAAGATATTTTTAATATATATAATTTATAATATGAAAAAAAAAATTATCACCTTTTAATTTGAATTATTTTTTTTTTTTTTTTAAGAACGGTTTAAAATAATGATTGTATCCAAAAGAAAAAAGTTTTTTTATTATATTTTTAATGGAAATTGTATTCTCAAACTAATAATTTTTTATTATAATTATTATATAATAATTTTATATTATACGCTATTTTTTTTTATATATATTTATTGAAATAGAATTTTTTTTTCCTTTTGTAATAATAATAACTATTAATTATTATATTTTCATTTATTAAAAAAAAATATAAAAATATTTATATATTTATTTATTTATATATTTATTTATTTATTTATATATTTATTTATTTATTTATTTATTTATTTATTTATTTATTTATTATTTATTTATTTATTTATTTAAAGTTTTTTAAATATTAATTAGTATTTAATTTTATTCTATTTTTCTTTGTGCTCTTTATTTTTATTTTTGTATGTTTATAAAAAAATTTAATTATTATTTATATTAATAATATATTATTATATAATTATAATAAACAATATATTATATTATAATATATTATAATATAGTATAATATAGTATATTACAATATATTATATAGGATATTTATTTACAATGAAATTTATCATTTAAATTTTTAATAAAAAAAAAAAATGAAACAATACATGTGAGTACCGTATATTTGATTACTTCATGCTTTTTTTTTTTTTTTTTTTTTTTTTTTTTTTTCTTTTTAAAAAAATTTTTTTTTAAAAATTAAAAGAAAAAGTATTACTATTACTTTTAAAAAAAAATTTATTTAAATTGTAAAAAAAATAATAATTAATTTAAGTATAATATAAAAAAAATATTGTTATTATTGACAATATTTATAATATTTAATTAATATTTTTTTTGAATGAAAGAATATTAATAATAATTTAAAATGGTAGTTCCAATTCCACAAAATCTTAATTTTACAGAAGCACAATATGCTCTATATGAATCTCAAAGAAAATATTTTCTTACGAATTTAGGAGAAAAGGATTATTCTTTCTTAGATTGGTTGGGTAGTAAAGGAACAAGTTTTGAATGTTATGTAGATTATATGATGCGTCAAAATCCAGATTATGGATTTAATCAAAAAATAAATTATGTAAGAGTAATACTTCTTGCTTTGACTCAGCCATTTTCAAAAATGTATTTCTTTTTCTGGACTATGACTATATTCTTTTTACACAAATTTAAATTTAAAAAACCTGTAATGAAAATTATATTATTTCACTTTTTATTACGGTAAGTAAATATATATAAATAACTATGAATTAATATCAATATTAATATCTATATCAATATAAAATATAAAATATAAAATATAAAATATAAAGAAACAAAAATAAATAAAAATAAATATTTAAATATAGATAGATATAAATATATATATTTATTAAATATTTTTATTATTATTATAATAATTATTATCATAGTGCAATTGGAGATATATTAGATAAAACTGGTGATTTATTCCCAACTTACTTTGCTTTATCTTTCAACGAAAATACTCAAGTGTATTCATGTCATCATACAGTAGATAAAAATGAGTACCATCCTTTAAAATTTTTTATTACTAGACAAGCAGCTACTATTTTTTGGTATACTGGTGAAATGGTAGGTGATTGGTATCCATTACTTCGTACAAAAGCCGTAGTAAAGAATAAAAAGAAAATAATGCCTGTGTATATAACATGTATTATATTTAACATAACAAAAATTGTATTGATTTTAAATCATTTATTCTTATATTCATTAAAAAAAACATATACAAATGATGGAATATACAACCAAAATGAAAGAGATAAATTTTATAATAGACATTGGATTATTCAATTCACCATTATGATTGGTGCTCTTTTATATGATTTAACTGTTTTTTTTGTATTAAAAAAATATGTATTTAAAGTAACAGAATCACATTTTGGATTTTTCAAGAAATTTAAAGCTATTTCTGAATATAGAATATTTTTCACTGCTGGTGTATCGTTAATTTTCGTTCCAGTTGCTGCATTTACTCTTGGTATTAAATTTTGGTATAATGCACAACCAAATTATAAAAGTGTAGAATTTGATTTTGACGATTTAAGATTATTTGTCGCAAGTATTCAATATTATATGATGTTTATAGATCAAATTTTATTATGTATATCCAAAAATGAAACTAGCAGTAATAAAGGATCTTATAACAATATAAGTAGTAAAGAAAAAAGTTATAAAAATTACAGTCCTAAACTTACTAGTTCTCAAATGACTAGTTCTCAAATGACTAGTCCTCAAATATATAGTCCAAAAATCTATAATCAAAGAAATATTAATTCACAATATTACTATGATAATCTTAGTAATGAAAATAATAGAAATTTCAATAAACCTGAAAAAGTATATAATATTGAAGGTAAAAACTACAATAAAAGTATAAAATTCCGTAATAGTGCAGATATTGATAATAATTATGGAGCATATAAATAAAGTCAATAAATATAATATATAAAAATAAATAAAATACAAATATAAACAAAAAAAAATTCATGTATAATGAAATATAATGAAATAATAATAAATATTACACAAAACATACTAATACACACATACATATACATATATATAATTAACAAATTTTGAAATAAAAAAAAATATAAAATACAAGAAAAAACATATCGTATTAAAAAAAAAAAATAAAAACAAAAACATATTATAATAATAAATACTTCAAAAATTAATATATAATTTAATTAGTATAATTAATTACTTACGAAAAAAAGTCTTTTTTTTTTTTTAATTTCAAAAAGAATTGTAATAATTAAATTATACTAAAAAAATTATATATTTAAAATAAACAATATTTTATATAATAAGCATTTAAATATTACAAATATATTTAAATCATCAATATTTTTAAATTAGAAAATATTTTTTATAATAAATTATAAATATATAAATCAAGATAATTTATCGTATATCAAAACATATATATTTTGATTTATTATTTATTTATAAAAAGTAAAATAGAATAAAAAAAAAATAAATAATTATTCTATTATATTATAGAAGTTTAAAAAAAAATAAGTAAAAAAAAATGGAATAAAAATTAATAAAAAAAAATAAAAAAAAATAATAATTATGTGATTAATTAAAGAAAAATAATAAAATTATTAATTCAAAATAATTATTACAATATTATT
>MCFG01000136.1:0-67500 GCA_002104895.1 Anaeromyces robustus | reverse complement strand
TATTATATATATATAACAATAATCTAATTGTTATGCATATATTTTATTTTTAATTATTTTAAACATAATAAAAAAATATCTAATAAATTTTGTGTAATGTTTTTGTTAAAAACCTTTTAATTATTTTTAATTATATATATTTAAAAAAAAAGGATTCCTATTAATTGTAATTAAGATATAAAGGAATAATGATAGTTATTTATATATATATTAAAAATAAAGAAAAGAGAAAGCAAAAATATTATAACAAAAAAAAATAAAAAAAAAATAAAAAAATGAATAAGAATAAAAAAAAATTAAAATGAAGAATTTCTAAGATGATTTATATTATTTTTATTTTAATATCATTATTATTTATTATGATAAAATATTAAATTTTTTTTTTTTTTGTGTATTGTATAACAATATATTAATTTATTAAACTTAATTAAGATGTAAATATTACATGATATGTAAATGATTAAAGCCAATAATTAAAATCAAATTTTTTCAAATTTAATTTTATAAATATTATATTATAATATATATAATATAATATATTAAATTAATATTTAAAATTATTTAAAATCATATGAATTGACTATTTTCAAGTACATATAATTTGTATATATTTTAAATTATTTATAAAATTTATTCATTTATTTATTTATTATTTATTTATTTATTTATTTATTTATTTATTTATTTATTTATTTATTTATTTATTTATTTATTTATTTATTTATTTATTTATTTATTTATTTATTTATTTATTTATTTATTTATTTATTTATTTATTTTTTTTTATTTATTTATATTAATTATATATATTATTATTCAATTAATTCTCCTTTCTCCTTTTTATATTATTTATCTTATTATTTATTAATTATTAATTATTAATTATTAAATTTATTAATAAAAACTGTTAAATAAAAAATAATTATTTATGAACATTTACTATTATTTATATAAAGAGTTATTAACTTTGTATATATTATATATTTATAATTTCAATATATATATAAATATATTTATTGAAATTTTTGAAGTATTAACAATTATATATAACTATATAAGTATATAATTATTGAATTATATAAATATATGAATTATATAAATATTTATACTTACATATCTTAATATAAAACTATTTAAATTTTTATTAAAGTATTAATATTATATCATTATTATTTATATTATTATTTATTTTATTAATTTAATATATCTATATATATATATATATTTAGTACCCTTTAATTATGATTAATCATTAATAATAAAAAGTATATAATTTTTGTTTCCTGTATTTTTTTATATTAATTTTTGTTTCTTTTTTTTTATATTAATTTTGTTTCTTTTTTTTTTTTTTTGTATGTTTTATGTTATTAGAAAAGGTATCCCCCATCTATTTATTTTGGTAGATCATTTCATTTATTTTATGTAACTCTATAATAAATATCCAATTAATTTTTTTTTTAATACGAATTTTTTTTTTTTATAATTTAACCCTACACTATAATAACGATAATAATATAAATGTTAAATATTTCTGTATTTTTATATTTTTTTATTATTCTTTATATCTATTTTATCTTTTTTTCATGTAGTTTTTTTTTTTTTTTTTTTTTATTTTTTTGTCTTTTTTTATATACCAAATATAAAAATGTTTCATGTTATTTTTAAAATATTCTATAAAATTTTTAAAATTTATTGCTATATTGTATTGTATTATATTATACCATTTATTTTATTATATTTTATTTTATATTATTCTATTTAATTTTTTTATATTATATTTTATATCTTTTATATTATTTGTAACAATAATTATATTATTTTAAATTGGATACATTTTACATTTAAAGGAAAGAAACTTGAAATCTCATATATTTATTTTATTAAAGATGCAAATAGTTAAAAAAAAGTTATTCCTTTTTTTTTTTTTTTTTTTTTTTTTTTTTTTTTTTTTTAATTCAAATCATATAAATTCATAATATGATTACATAATAAACAATTCCAGTTTTATTAATTTTTTTTTTATTAAAAATAATATTATTATTTTTATAATAAATAAAAGATATTTTTTTAAATAAAATAAAAAAAAATTTAAAAAAAAATAATATTAATAAGTAATAATAAATATATTTCTTAAATATTCATTTTTTTTTTAATTACTTTTTATTTTTAAATTACTTTATTTATAAAAATTATTTTTAAGTAAATAAAAAAAGAAGAAAATTATTTTTATTATCTATTATAGCATTTAAAATTTTCAATATAATTAATAATATATTAAAATGGTAGTTCGAGAAATACTTAATTTAACAGCAGAACAATATGTTCCATATGAATCTCAAAGACAATATTTTCTTATGGATCTTGGAGTAAAAGACTATTCTCTTATGGATTGGCTGGGTAGTAAAGGAACAAGTTTTGAATGTTATGTAGATTATATGATACATCAAAATTCAGATTATGAATTAAATCAAAAAATAAATACTATAAGAATAATCCTTCTTGCTATGGCAAGACCTTTTTCAAAAATGTATTTTTTTTTTTGGACTATGACTATATTCTTTTTACATAAATTTAAATTTAAAAAACCTGTAATGAAAATTATATTATTTCACTTTTTGTTACGGTAAGTAAAAAAATAAAAGAAAGGACAAAAATATTATTATATAATTTTAATATTTACATTTATATTTAGTTACATAAATTATTATATTAATATAGATATTAAAAATATTAAATTTATATTATTATAATTGATATTATAATTATTATTTTTATTAATAGTGCAATTGGAGATATATTGGAAAAAGTTGGTGATTTATTTACAAATTATTTTGCATTGTCATATAATGAAAAAACTAATACATATATATGTTATCATTCATTAGATAAAAATGAATATCATCCTTTAAAATTTTTTATTACAAGACAATTAGCAACTATTTGTTGGTATACTGGTGAAATCATAGGTGACTGGTATCCATTACTTCGTACAAAAGCAGTAATAAAAAATAAACGAAAAATACTACCTGTTATAATAACATGTATTATCTATAATATAACAAAAATTGTATTAATTTTCCATCATTTATTTTATGGAATAAAAAACTTGTATACTAATGATGGTGTTTTCAATCAAAAACAAAGAGATGCTTTTTATTTTAGACATTGGATTATTCATTCTTAATTATGTACGGTTCGTTTTTTTATGATATAACTGTCTATTTAGTATTAAGAAAACATGTATTTAAAGTATCTGAATCTCATTTTGGTTTTTTTAATAAATTTAAAGTTATATCTGAATATAGATTAGTTTTTACTGCTATTATAGGTGCAGTTTTTATACCAATTGCTTCTTTAACTCTTGTTCTAAAATTTATTTATAATGTAAAAAAAGAATATAGAAGTGTTGAATTTGATTTTGATGATTTAAGATTATTTATTGCAAGTATTCAATACTTTATGATGTTTATTGATCAAATTTTATTAAGTATTTCAAATAAAGAAACTAGTAGTTATAATAAAGAATCATATATTCAAATAATAAAAATAAAGTCTTTAATTTTAGAAATTATAATTCTAATAATTATAACATCCAAAATTATAACTATCACAATTTTTTAAATCATATTAATAATAATAATAACAATAATAATAATAATAATAATAATAATAATAGTAATAATAGTAATAATAGTAATAATGATAATAATAATTTCAATAAATTTCAAAAAATCTATAAAAATAATTATCTTGAGGATAAACATAGTTTTAATAATTATAACAATAACAGTAATTATAATAACGAGAATTATAATAATTATCTTTTTGGAGTATATAAATGAAGAATTGGCAATAAAAAAGACATCGTTTATCATTTATTCAGATTTTTAAAAATTATTTATAAAAAAATAGTTATATGATATATTAATAAAAATACAAAAAAAAATATCCAATAAAAAAGAATTTAAAAATACTAATAAATTCAGTTATATAATAAAAAAATATATATAAATATTAAAAAATAAATCATTAAATATATATAATTATATATATATAAATAATAAATCATTAAATATATATAATAATATATATATTATAAAATATGAAAATATAAGTATAAATCTTAACTAAATTTCCCAGGGTTTGAGTGATAGATTATGGGTTAAAATGACACCTATATATAAATATGTATTGCTCTCTTATCCTGGTAAAAAAAAAGTGTATAGGAATGAGCAAAAAAATAAGCTGATAAATTCTAATCCTGACAATGCGCTCACCTATACTTGTGGTGGGTTTAATTTCTATTTAGTAAAAATTATGCTAAATGATATATCATCTAACCATTAATGGATTGGTTAGTCAATGTGCACCAAAGCTGATAATTAACAAATAAATAATAAAAAACATATATTAGATAATATAATATATATGTATAAATAAATCAAAAAAAATAATATATAATTTATTTAATGATAATAATAAAAATAATAAAAATATATTCAATAACAAGAAAATAAATAAAAAAAATAAAATAGAATAATTAATATAATATAATAATAAAAAAATTGAATAATATAAAATAAAACAAAAAAAATTAATAATTAATAATTCATTCAACCTTAAACTGAGTATATAAAATTAATATTAAAGGTTTTATGTTTAATTAATTTCATTTATTAAACTTTATTTTATAGTACTTTTAGTTACAATGATCACTCGAGAATAAAAAAAGAAATTCACTCTCTATATATATTTTTAGAAACTATAATTATTTACAGCTTAATAAAGTAGTTATAATATAATATATTTGTAATAAAATATAATAATTAATAACTAATAAAAGTATAAATAGTTAACACATTTAATAGGGAAATTAATCTAGTTATACATAAAATATTCATTTTATATCATTAAATAAATTATAGGCATTTATTATTAACTTTCTATCTATCTAAATTTGTCATATTAATTTGTCGTATTTATTATACTTTTCATTAATATTATGATTTATTATTTCATTAATCCACGTGACATTACATATGCAATAATAAATTTTTATATTTTATAATAATTTTCCATCAATTTTAATTTTCATATTATTATGGGAGAGTTGCATTTCGCAATGTTGCATTTCGCAATGGGGCGCATGACAAAGATTTGTAGGTTGCATTTCGCAATGTTGTAATTCGCAATGTTGCATTTCGCAATGGGGCGCATTATTGTATAAATAATTAAATAAATAAAAATATAATATAAAGAATTATTATTTAATAATATTTTTTTATTTAATAATATTTTTTTATTTAATGATTTAATAATATTAAATATTTTTTTTTAATATTGAATATTTTTTTAGTATTTTAATAATATTTTATTTATTTTTTTTATTTAATGATATTGAATATTTCTTCAATATTTTTTTTTATTTAATGATATTGAATATTTCTTCAATATTTTTTATTTAATATTTGAATAATATTGAATATTTTTTGAATATTTTTTTTATTTAATTATATTTTTTATTTAATATTTTAATAATATTGAATTTTTTTTTAATATTTCAAATCAAAAAATTTTATAAAAATATATAATTTTATAATGAATTTTTATTTTTATATTTTTTTTCGTAAATAAGTAATTAATAAAAAAATATTTATTTATTTATTTATTTATTTATTTGTTTCTTTTCTTTATTCTAAAGTTTATATTATTTTTTATTTATTATTTGTTAACGTCTTTTTAATAAATATATATATAATACTGTTATATTATTTATTATCTTTTATTTTTTTTATTATTATTCATTTATCAAAAAAATAAAATAAATATATTTAATTTTATAATAAATTTTTTTTTTTTTTTAATTTTTTTACTTTTTTTTTTTTTTGTAATTAAGTAATTAATAAAAAAAGAAATATTTATTTATTTGTTTATTTTTCTATTCATTTATTTATATATATATTTTTTATTTATTTATTTAATTTTTTTAAATTCTATTTTATTTTATTTCATAACGTGGCTTTCATAATTTGTGTTAAAAAATTTTTCATTTTTTTATTTGTTTTTTATGCGCCTCATTGCAAAAATTTAATATGCGCCCCATATCATATTGCGAAATGCAACATTGCGAAATGCAACACATTCATTATTATTAATAATAATTAATAATAATTATTATTCATTATTCTTAATTTTTGATAATAGCACGTTTATTAAATTAAAAAATGAGTAAAAAGTTTATTTCTAATTAGGTTATTATTGTTCATTGTATATTAAATAAACAATATTATTATTATTAATTATTATATATTATTATTGTTTTTAATTTTATATAATAAATCAAATATATTAAATAAAATTTTTAAAATATTGTAAAATTTTACTTATTCTTTACTATAATTATTTTTAAAATAAATTTTTATTTATTATTTATATAATATTTATTTAATATTGTTTAATTTAAACAATATTACATAAATAATTTTACATTATGATATATATATATTATATTATTTTACATGCGGTATATATAAAAAGTCACATGATATTTAATTATAAATTTATATTGTTTTTCAATAAAATATTAAGAATTTTTTTTTCATTTCATTTTATAATAATATATCATTTGACTTGTATATTTTGTGTAACTATATACTTCTTGTATACCTATGTATGCATATATTCCTTGTGTAATTATCTAAGATAAAAAGATTACATTGATGTATATTTTTTTTATTATAATATAAAAAGATACTATACAATTATTATTAATTATTAATTTTTAATATAAAAAGATAATATATAGTTATTAACTTTTAATATTTACAAACAATCCCCCATATATCTAATTTTTTCATTATTAAATAATATTAAATATTAATATTATTTTATTCTCAAAAAAAAAAAAAAAATATCCACTACTTCTTTTTTTTAAACAAAATATTTTTAATATACTATAAACAATAAAAAGTATTAAATATTTAATATTAATATTAATTAATATAAATTTTTATATTAAATTTTTAATAATATTTCATTGTTTTTTTTTTTTTTTATTTTAACTAAATATAGATTAATATATATTTATAAAATTTATCATCAATAAAAGCTTTTTTGAAACAGATTTATGTAAATAATGGGAATTTTTTAATATTTAAATAATGATTTATGTAATATTTTCATTTAAATTTTTTTTTTTTAATAAATCATTCATTATTATTAATATTTTTTAGTTATGGAATAATAATTATAATTCATAATATTGATATAAAAAAAAAAACTAAATTGTTATTTACATAATCATTTATTTAATATTTTCATTTATTTAATATTTTTATTTATTTAATACTTATTAAAAAAATTTTTTACTAAGAAATTTAATCATTTTTAATATTGTGAATTAATAGTTATATAAAATGTAATACAATAATAAATCAAAACAATAATTTTTAATATAATATTTTCATTTTATTTAATTATTTTATATTAAATGGATCAACAATATTAAAAATATCTATATTATGTTATTAATATTATTTTGATTTTTTTGTTCATTTTTTTAATTATCAATCATTAATATATTATTATATTAATAACTAACAATAACAATAGCGATCTATAATATTAATAAAATTATATATATATTTTCTTAAATTTAAATAATTATTTATTTAATATGTTATTAGAATATTTTACTAATACTTAAACAGACATATTTTTGTAGTAAACTAAAAAAGTTCAATATAAGTTCGAATATTCACTTATTCTGTAAATTACACTACTTATCGCATTTTGTTGCGTTCTTCATCGCTGCGAGAACCAAGAGGTCCATTGTCAGAATTTAAAAATATATATATATTTTTAATCATTTATTTAATATTTTCATTTATTTTTATATTGAATATTTCATTATTAAATATATTTTTATTTTTATTTATTATTAATTTTTAAAGTTTAAAAATATATACAAATATACAATGATATATCTATACAAATGATATATCATTATATTATTATTTTGATACCAAAAGAAAATTAAATTATGTAAGTTCAAATTATAATAACAATATTGTAATATAATATATTGAATGCTAAATGTATAATATTATAATATTCGTAAAATAGTCTTCATTTTTAAAAGTTTTTTTTTTTTTCATAAATATTAAAATTATATATATATAATTTTAATATCTAATAATTTGAAATTTTATTAAATGAAAATGTTTTTGTATAGATAATATTAGAATTAATTTTCTCATTAATTTTAATATCAAGATTAAATTTTTTATGATTATTAATAAAACACATTATCAAGAAGAATTTTTTATAATTGTAATTCTTTTTTCATTTTTACTATTTCTTTTTCTTTATAAAAATATATATAATATTCCCTAATAAATATACGCATATTTTTATATTTTAAATGTATAACTCCTGATAATAAATTACGACATAATTTACTACTTGCTTACTTTCGTCAATAAATATATCAAGATCAAAATCACTAATAAAATTATTATTTTTATTATTTATATTATTATTTTTGTTATTGCTATTATTCTTTTTCTTATTATTGTCATTATTCTTTTTAATATTATTAACTTTTTCATTATTATTTATATATTTCTTGTTATATTTTATTAAACAACATGATGAAATACAAATTTTTGTAAATTTTTGTAAAGTGATATTTTGATAATAATATAATAATATTTTTATCATCTATAGTAAGACACCTATATGTATATTTATATATATTTTATTACTTATATCAATCTTATGATACGAATCTTCAGAATAATTATGAATATCTTTATTGTCCATTAATGTAGTACAATATATATTACAAGTTATAATTACACTAAGGTGTAAACTTGAAAAATCCAATATAATATAATAATTATATAAACTAGATATAAATTCAATTACTGTTGCTCCTTTTTATTTTTTGATATCGGACATATTTAAATCAATGCATCTATCATTATCTTAGGCGTATTTATAAAGTAGATTAGAAATTTTTTTACTTTATTCCATCTTATAAGTTTTCCCTATACAGAATTTTGATATCATTACCTCTTCTATTAATTGAATCTATTAATTATTAAATATATTTAATGTTAAAATGGAATTCATAATACAATATTTTGCTACATTGTTTCAATCATCCTTGTATGTTTAAATTAAATAGAACATTTTTTCTTTGTAAAGAAAGTCAATTTTATTTTCATTTAATTAATTTTCTTCAAAATAGATTAATTAATTTTGAATAAAAAGATTTATCATATTCATACATACTATACGACTTGGAACGAATATTTCATTTTATTATCATTTAAATTATTAATTTTCAGAGGTTTTTTTTAATAAGAATAGCACAAGATATGATATCTTTTTATTCAAAATTAAATCTATTCTCTCTCTCTACACTAAATATTTTTAATCAAATCTAAATGTATTATATTCAATAGTAATATCTGGATCTTATTCTTTTGTTTTTTTTTTTTTTTTTTTAAAAAAATTTACACATTAATTCATATTCATTAAAAACTATTTCAAGTAAAATTCATTATTTGTCATGTTATTTATTAAATTTTTACTATTTTATTAATTTTATTGAATTCTTTTATATATATATATATATATTCCTTTATATCTTCATAATTTTCATATTTATTTTCAACTCTATTTTTCTTTAAGACTTGTATTATAATAATTACTATTATCTAAAACACTCTTTAATTTATTAAACTGATAATGAATATAATATCTGTATAATATTAAAGAGTAATAAAAAAAGGCAATTAAAGATTTATTATTACTTCTAAAAATTATAATTGTATGGTTTTTTTCTCTTTTTAATAATTAAATAAGTCAAATAAACAGAACCTACATATCTGTAATTTTATAAAACAAATAAAAGATTTTTCCATAAATAATCTATAAATCAATTAGTAATTTATTATTTTGATATTTTTAAGTTACTGATTATAATTTTTAATAATATTATTATCTATAATAATATTTAGGTGTTTAAAAATTTATATATATATATATATATAAATTAAATTATTTTATATATATAATTTAAATTTTTATTTTAACACCACGTCATCAATAAAGTCTTCAATCTCAGTATCAAAAAAATCATTAATAACAACAGGAAAAACTCAATCTTATATTACAGTTCTTTTTTTGCCAATATTTAATATATCATTTTAGCGAAATTTATTTTCTTATTCTTGTTTTTTTTTAAAAAAATTTTTTATATAAAATGCAAAAAATTAATAACGAATAAATATATATCAAGTATTATTAGTATTAAATATTATTATAGTTTTTTTGATTAATTAAATATAATTAGAAGGATATAGAAAATATTTAATCAAGCATGGAACAGATGTTAATATAAAATGAGAATGATGAAACATTATTAGATATTTCATATGAAAGAGAAAATGAAAAATATTATAAAATATTTAATGGAATATAATGATAATATAAATAAAAATATTGTAACATAAAATGATGAATTGTTATTATTAGGTGTATATTATCGAAATGAAAATATTGCTAAAAGGAAAATATATATTATGAAAACTGAAGCCAATAAAGAAGGTTCTAATGATTAAATATTATTTACCTTTTCATATAATAGTTTAAACATGAAAAGTGAAACTAATTGTATCTGGATTGACCGATCATCATCTGTTGCCCAAGTTACCCAATAATTAAAAGGTATATATAAGAGAATGAATAAGTAAAAAAGTAACAATTTTTTATCCATAAAAAATAATTACATGTTACCTATACATAAATATATATATATAAACATTGTTAAATAAAAAAGTGACAATTTTTTTTTTTTTCATAAAAAACAATTATGTTACCTGTATATAAATATATATGTTTATCTTATATAATATTAATAAAGATATAAATTATATATTAATGACTAACAAATATTTATAAAATCATTTAAAAATAATAACAAAATCTGTTATATTTTAAGATCATTATTAGTACATTAAATTTTTAAATAATTAAAAATAAGATAATAAATATAACTATTATATTAATAGGATATATATATAAGTAATAATTATATATATAAATAAATATTAAATATATGTAAAAGAAATAAATAAAAAACATTTTAATATTCATAAAATATTTTACTACCTTTGATAAATATATATCTATATCACTAAAACTATAATATCTAGTATATAAAGATTCAAAATGCCTTATTAATATATTTGAATAAACTTTTAATTAATAAATAATATAATTCAAAAAAATAATATAAAATAGAATAAAAGAAATATATATATAAAAATTATGAAAAATAATTATAAAAGTATATAATATTTTAAAAACTACATAGATTAGTCATTTTATTTTATATAATAAATCTTTTAATAATTGTTGCTATATAAAGATTGAATAATCTTTTAAAAAAATATTAATTTTATAAAGTTTTATAATCGATTGTTTATTTTTTTTTTTTTTTTTCAGATTAATAGAAAATAAAATAATACCAGTTTTTTATATTATTTTTTAAAGAAAAAAAAAATAACTCATTTAAAAATATTTATATAATTAAATAACTAACAATATTAATAAAAAAATAGAAATAAAAAAAACTTATTCAATGACAGAACAAAAAAACTAATACAAATTAAATAATTAATTTCAATTATATTATTTATTTTTTTCAAAAATACTTATTATATCAATATGATTTGTATTATGCATATATAATACCAAATTTAAATAATATTTCATATAATATATTGGAAAAAAAAATTAAAAGTTTAAAGATATAAAATATTATACGATAATAATAATATTTTTTATATTTTTTTCTGTTAGAGTTGATTATTTCTGTGTAAAAAATGATACACAGCAATCATTGACATTTCGTCTTTTTGAAGGACATTATGATGTTTATAAGTATGAATTTAGTTCAATTAAAGAGGGGTTAATTAATAAAACAAAATTTTCAGATAATTACAATATAACGCTATTGCCAAATGATCGGATAATCTATAGAACTATGTATTCGTTTATAAAATCAGGTGGTGAAAGTACTCTTGAGTTGGAGGACAAAAGTGGATCTATTGTTTTTGTAAACAATTCTTTTAATGATTTTAAACTTGGAAAGTCTTATATTGTTAAAATTACATCGCATATTCCAATATGGGAAGATAGTTATCTAAGTATAGCTGATAATATTTTTCAAATAGAGCCACTTTCTCCATTAATATCAGATGAAGAATTTGATACGAAATAATGAATATTATTATTTCTATTATTATAAGACATTTTAATTTAGTAAAAAAGTAATATATAAATATATAAATATACAATAGAAACATTAATTTCCTCAAATTTTAACCAAATCCCTAAAAAAAAAAAATCATTTTCCATTTTATTATTTAATATAAATTTAAATTTAAGCAACAAAATTTTTTTTGTTATATTATTGTGAAAAAAAGATATTTTAAAATTAAATATTTTTCCCAGAATAGTATTAATATCTTCTTATTACTTTTATTATTATTATTTATTATTTTATATTTCTTTAAATATTTTTATAAAATTTTAATCCATTAAAAATTTTTCCCTTTATTATATATAATTAATACAATTATCTAGCAATAAATTTATTTCTCTTTTCTTAAAAATTAATAAAAATATTGAAATATATATAGAAAAATAATGAGAGTAATAATAAGTTAATAATTTGTATTATTAACTTATAAAATTAATTATAATGCAAAGTGTTATAATTACAGTAACAATTATTAATAGATTTAATATATAAAATAAAATGGCTAATCTATATAGGTTTTTATTTTTATTTAATTATTAATTATACTATGAAATATAAAAAAAATACATTAATAATAAAAAAAATATTAGTGATGTGACGTGACAATGCAATTAATTTCACATTATTTATTTACTTAGTTTATTATTAATTTTTTATTTATTTATTTATTTATTATTTATTTATTTATTTATTATTTATTTATTTATTTATTATTTATTTATTTATTTATTTATTTATTTATTTATTATTTATTTATTTATTATTTATTTATTTATTTATTATTTATTTATTTATTATTTATTTATTTATTTATTTATTTATTCATTTATTTATTTATTCATTTATTTATTAATTAATTAATTTTTTTTTTATTTATTTATTTATTTATTTATTTATTATTTATTTATTTATTTATTTATTATTTATTTATTTATTATTTATTTATTTATTTATTTATTTATTCATTTATTTATTAATTAATTAATTTTTATTTATTTATTTATTTATTTATTTATTTATTTATTTATTTATTTATTTATTTTTTTTTTTTATTTTTTTATTTATAATAATTAATATATAAAAAGCTATTTGGTAAATTTTAAAAAAAGTGGCAAAAAGTAAAAAAAAAAAAAAAAATTATTTATATTGAATTATTAATATTACAATATATACTGATATATAATAAATTAATAAATTTTTTATTTTTATTAATTTTTATCTAAATAATTAATGATTATTCCATATTTAATAAATTTGTAAATAATAATTAATAATAAAAGATTTTATATATAATAAAAATTTGCATAATAAAAATAAAATAAAAATTATCAATTAAATCATTTATTATATTATGTTATATTTTATTATATTATAAAATATAAAAAATAATATAATTCTTTTTATTCCATTTATTTATTAAGTTTTGGTATATATTATTAATAACAAAAAAAGAAAATTTTATCTTTTTAAAATATTCTTTATTTAAACATTTGTTTAATAAATAAATATTTTTAAAAAGGTTTTTAAATAATAAAAGGTAAATAAATAAATATAATAAAAATTTTAAAAATATACATTATAAGATTAAAATAAATTTTAATCTTATTTTAAAATAGTAATAATTAAAAAGATAAAAACTAATAGAAATTTAATTATTATTACTTTAAATAAATATTTATATTTTTTTATATTTTAATTAATTAATTAATTTTATATTTTCATATAAAGTAAAAATGGCTGCTGCACCAGAAAAAAAGGGAGCAAAAAAGACAGTAAAAAAGGTCGTTAAAAAGAAGGTTGTTAAAAAGAACCCAGTCAATGTAACTGATAATGTACATAATCAAATTAAAATCCAAGAAGTATGGAGTAAAGATATCAAAAAATTCTATGAAGAAAGAGATGGAGACAATTTTGTAAGATCTGATTGTTCTGGTAAAAAAAAAGGTGTCTTCATTGGTATTAATTATGTAAATTCAAAACATAAACTTATGGGTTGTGTTAGTGATGCTATTAATATTTCTGAATTATTTAAAAATAAATTTGGATTTAAAGATATAATGGTATTAACTGATGAATCTAAAGATGAAAAACAAAAACCAACTCATAATAATATTACTAATGCTATGAAATGGCTTGTAAAAGATGCTAAAGCTGGTGATTCCTTAATATTCCACTTCAGTGGTCATGGTGCTCGAGTTAAAGATAATAATGGTGATGAAATGGATGGTTTTGATGAATCTATTATTCCATGTGACTTTGGTTCAAAAGGTAGAATTATTGATGATAAAATTCATCAATTATTAGTTGAACCTTTACCAAAAGGTTGTAAATTAACTGCTATTTTCGATTGTTGTCATTCTGGTACTATTATGGATCTTCCATACACCTATCAATATAAGCAAGATGTTGAAGTTATTGATAATGATGTACGTAAGGCTATTTTCGAAAAAACTAACGATGTTGTAAAAACTATTAATACTGGTAATCCTGCAGCTATTGCTGATTCTCTTAAAAGTATTTTCGATGGTTCTCTTAGAAAAGCTGCAAGTAATGGTATTGACCCAGCTACTATTAAAAAATTACAAAGTAAAGGAGAAGTTATTCAAATTTCAAGTTGTAGAGATGATCAAAAAAGTACTGATATTAAAATGGGTAAAGTTAAATCTGGTGTAATGTCTCACTATTTAATGAAATTATTAAATGATAAGAAAGAATACACTATTCATGAATTATTAGTTGGTATTAGAAAATGTATCGCTGATAGAAAATTTGCTCAAATTCCACAAATTTCTTCAAATCGTCCATTAAGCCCAAATGATAAATTTACTGTTTAAATAGGGAAAAAAAAAAAAAAAAGATATTTCATTATTTAATTAAAGATATTCATATATATATAAATATATTATTTTATTCATTTTTTCCTTTTTTTATATATATTCTTTTATATTTTTAATAATATATTATTATTATATTTTTTGTTCCATTAATATTCATATTTATATATGTAATAAAATTGAATTACATATATTATAAAACTTTATTTTACATATATAAAAATAATAAAATAAAATAAAATAAAATAAATAATTTATAAAATATATATATATATATATATATAAATATTTTTCTATTTATTGTATTTTTATATTTTATATTATTTTATTTCATTTTATTTTATTTTATTTTTATTTTTTATATATTTTTGATTTCTATATAAAATATTTTTATCTTTTTTTTTTTTTTTTATTCAAATATATATAAAACTCAAAAAATATCATTTATATTCATATTACATTTATTATAGCTTTTTTTTATATTTATTTTATTACACTTTTTTTTTCATTATACATTTTTTATTCATAATATTAAATAAAATTAAAATAATATATATTAAATAAATAAATTAATAACAAAAAAAAAAAAAAAAAAAAAAAAAAAAAAAAAAAAGAATATTTTAATTATTTTAATTATAAAATATATATTTATTTCTTTTAAACGTAAATAAAATTTTTAAATATACAATAAATAAAATGATTTCTTATTTAAAAAAAAAAAAATAGTAAGGCGTTTTAATTTGAAGATTATTTTTTGTTTTTTGTTATTCTTTTTTTTTTAAAAAATATAAAAAACCTATTATATAATTTATTTTTTTTTTTTTTCAAAATAATATAATTAGCAATTTTTATTATTATTATTATTATTATATTATTATAATAGTTTAGTTGTGACCAGTGATAACTCTAGTGTAGATAATAGTAGTAGTATAAGTAATATTGATATTTTAGGCAATAGAAAAATAGTTAATAGGTATCGAATTTATATTTTTTAATTGGTGGAAGAGAATATGGTTTTAATGATAGAATTAACAATTGTCCATACAAAAAGGAATGGGAATGTTTGTTTAAGTGTCAGATTGAATCTGGTACATATTTAAAATCTCCATTCTTGTTGCGATCTGCGGCTCTATTGAATGATATCATGTCTGTAAAAGACAATAAATATTATTCAAAAAATTTAAAACCAACCTCTCCAGGAACGTCAATGTTGATAACACAGTAGGACAGCCTAGTAGGGAAAATGACGATCCTATTTATGACCCAAGTGGAATAGGATAGATCAATTTTACTTTAATTCTATATGTAGAATTAAGGGCTTGTATGGATTTATTGTTTTTAAATATTATTATACTATTTTTTTTCCCTCCAGTATTATTTATTATTATCTATAATATATTACTGGTTTTTTATTTTTTTAGTATCATTTTTTTCATTATGTGTTTTTTTTTATGATTCATGTATTTTAATATTTAAATTCAATAAAGATGATGTACGAATTGTGTGCTATAAAAAAAAATTATTATTATTAATCATTAACAATTTATAATCATAAAAATTCTAAATTTTCTAAATAAGTATTATATTAAAAAAAAAACAATTATATCCTAAAATTGAAGAGTGATAAAAAATAACAACAAAAAAAAAAAAAATAAAATAAAAAAAAAGGAAAAAATTTAACTTAGATAAATCGAAACGAAGTAATTTAAATAATAAATTTTTTTTATTATTTATTTTTATTTTAATAGTTTGCATAATAATAATTTACATTTAAATATATTAAAAATTTAAATCATTATTATTCAAAAAAAAAAGTATATATATAAATTGGTATTTTGGTATTTTATTATTATTTTTTTTAAATAATTCTTCTAATACGGCATGGTGTTTCCCAGTTATTTTGTTCTTTAATACCTTGTCTTTCATCAGCAGCATGTACAACTCTACCATTACCAGTATACATAGTAACATGATAAGCATTTCCATTACTACAATAGAAGAATAAATCACCTGGTTGAGCATTACTAACACCATTAACAGCTTTTCCATACCATGATTGATCATTAGCAATTCTTGGAATATTATAACCAAAGTGTTTATAAACTTGTTGAGTAAATCCTGAACAATCAACACCATTATTAAGGTCATTACCACCATAAACATATGGATTTCCAATAAATTGTCTACCATAATTAACAATTTGTTGACCTAAAGTGCTGCCACCGCCACCACCGCCACCAGTGGCTTTATCAACACATAACATAACACGATTACTACCTGGACATTCTGGAGTTGTAACTTTAATACCTGAACAATTACTAGTATTTAAACATCTACCACTAGTAGTACCACTTTTAACACCACTAATACTTGAAACATTTTTACCATTAATAAGTCTAGAAACAGTCTTAACACAACAAATTACATCATCTGGATCATTTGGACATGGCCAATTTGGAGCATATCCTGTATATGCTGTAACGCTACCTTTTTGATTTCTATACATTGTACATTCACTTTTTTTAACACAAACACCTTTACCATAGTTACCAGCATTACATGGTTGATCAATATAACCAAAAGCTGCTGGAGCAGCTAAAAGAATAGAAAGAAGTTTAAAATTAAAACGCATTTTTTTTTTTTTTTTTTATTTTATTTTATTTTATTTTATATTTTATTTATTTGAATAAAAATACAAATGATGAAATACTTCAATTTATATAATTTTTCATTTTTTACTTTCTATATTATTTAAATTTATTATTTTTTATTTCTTTTTTTTTTTTTTTCAATATGAACTATTATTATATTAATATTTTAATTATAAAAATAATTGTAATGTAACATCATTTTAATTATAAAATTAATTGTAATATTATTATTTATATAGTATCATAATTTTAATTATAAATTTAAAAATATAAGTTATTTATATAAATAAAGAGGACTTTTAATTTAACAATAATATATTAAAAATACATAATAAATAATTATATTCAATTATAAATAATTATATTCAATTATTATCTTATAATTATTATTATTACTTTAAATGATTTTTTTTCTAATATATTTAATTAATTATTATTATTATTATTATATAAATTAACAATTGATCATTATTTCGCAAAGTATAAATTAATTAAATATATAATAATTAAGATTTATCTTAATCTATATTTAACTTTATATTTAATCAAGGATAATTCTTTATTCCATGAATAATGAATTATCTTTAATAAATTCAATAATTCATTATTTTTATTAGTTTTTTTTATAATTATATATTTATTAAGCTTTTAATAATGAAAAATAAAAAATAAAATTTTATATTTATATATTCTAATTTTAGAGTAAAATTAAATAAAAAAAATTAATAAAATTTTTTTATTTTATAGTCTTTTTTTTTTTTTTTAATATTAATTAGTATAATGTCTGTATAAAAAATCAAATATTTAATGTTGATAAAACTTTAATTAAATATATGGTTATTTTATATATTTAATTATTTATGCTTTCTCCTCTTTTTTTTAATGAAAAAATGAAAATTCTGTTGTAATTATTTATTATTATTATTATTATTATTATTATTATTGTTGTTGTTGTTGTTATTATTATTATTATTATTATTATTATTATTATTATTATTATTATTATTATTATTGTTGTTGTTGTTGTTGTTGTTGTTATTGTTATTATTATTATTATTATTATTATTGTTATTATTATTATTATTATTATTGTTGTTGTTGTTGTTGTTGTTATTGTTATTATTATTATTATTATTATTATTATTATTATTTTATTATTATTATTATTATTATTATTATTATTATTATTATTATTATTATTAAATATTGTTATTATCTTACAATTATATATATTGAAAATAATTACTTAACATTAAAAATTAATATTTTTTTTTTAAATTTTTGTATCATAATTTAATTATTGAATGTTATTGTTATGTACAATAATTTTATTCATTATATAACTAGATATTATAATAATAATCTATAATTAATTTTATTGATGTATATAAATATATATTATATTTTAGTTAATACTGAATATTGTATATGCAAGATACCATACATTTATAAAGTGTCTTGTATTTACCTTTTAATTCTGTATTGTATAAATAAATACAAATTAATGGATAAAGTGGATAGGGTAATAAATATTAGATACATATATATTTTACTGCCCTATATCCACTCTTTTAACACCCTTTTTTTTATACAATAGTCAAATAAAGGGAGACATGGTAAAATAATTCCTACTAAAATAAATAAAAATGATAATTTATATTAAAATTTTTTCTTTTGGAAATTTTCATTTAAATATATTAAAAAATTAATCAATACTTACAATATATAATAAGAATCATAAAAAGTTTAATAAATAAATTCAAAATTAATAGTTTTTATAATTTTCATTAAATAAATAAAATAAATAAATAATTTAATAAATCAATAAATCAAAATAGCAATAATAATAAATAATAATAATAATAATAATAATAATAATAATAATATTATTATTATTATTATTATTATTATTATTATTATTATTATTATTATATTTTATATATAACTATTAAAAATTAAGAGTATATACCAAAATCATTGACTATTATTATTACCATTTTATATATTTATATATTTATTTTAAATAATTCTAATTTATACTTCATTAATATTCTATTTATTTTATTTATTGATAATTACTTGTTATTATTCGTTATTTGTATTATTTTTCATTATAAATATAAATGTTTTCTTTTTTAAAGATATATTTATTATTACTTTAATTTTTTTTTATATTTTATATTTATTTTATATTTATTTATATTTATATTTTGTTTTGTTTTGTTTTACATGTATTTATTGATTTAATATTATTATCATTTATACCAAATAATTTTTATTAATATATTTTATTTACTTTATAGGTTTCTAATATATTACATTTTTTAATATTTATTATAATTTATTTTTTCTCTGCTTTATTTATTTATAATTATTTATAAATATACAATTTATATATTTTTTTATTTTTTAGCTTTAAAAATTGTTTTTTTTTTTTTTTTTTTTAATATACTTTTAATAAAATTTAAAAAATATATTTTTTTTTCTTCTTTTAATATTTCAAATTTAAATAAATCTTCTAATACGACATGGTTTTTCCCAATTATGTTGTTCACGAACTGTTGTTTCTGGGGTAGGTGCATTAAGAACCATATCATTACCAACTGGATCATAATAATTAAATTGACTTCTACCAGCATACATAGAAACATGATAAGCATAACCAGAATTGTCACAATAAAAGAATAAATCACCAGGTTGAGCATCATTAGTACTTTTAACAGATACACCACTCTTAGATTGAGCATCAGCATTTCTTGGGATATTAATATTAAAATGTTTATAAACTTGTTGAGTATAACCAGAACAATCCACACCACTATTAAGATCATCTCCTCCAGACTTATATGGTGTACCAATAAAAAGTCTTGCATAATCAACAATTTGTTGTCCTAAAGATTTTTGATTTTCTTGAACACATAATAATACACGAGAACTTCCTGGACATTCTTCATCACCAAATAATGTACCACTACACTCACGAGCATTTTGACATACAGCACTAGTAGCACCTTTTTTAACACCAGGAATATTAGAAACATATTCTCCAGTTGAAAGTTTAGAAATTTCTTTTACACAACAAACAACATCTTTTGAATCATCAGGACATGGATTATAAGATGTAGTAGCTTCCAAATAGTTGACATTACCTATTTGATTTTTTTTCATTATACAATCAGACTTTTTTTCACAAACACCATAACCATATTTACCAGCAATGCATGCTTCATCAAGGTAAGCATAAGCTGATGTTATAGTCAAAAGTGAAGAAATTAATTTTATGCTGAATTTCATTTTTATAAATTTTAATAATTTTTTTTTATTTTATTTTTTTATTCTTTTAATTTTTTTTCTTTTTATTTTTATTCTTTTTTTATATATTTCTATAATTATTTATATAAAAAAAGTGATATAATACTTATATATATATATCCATAATTATTATATTATTATATATTATTATTTAATTATAATATACTTTATCTAAATCATTGTCATATATTATCATAAAATAATAATTAAAAAAAAAAAAATTTTTATTTTTTTATTATTGTTATCCTATTATTTATAATATTATTGGTGTATAAAACATCTATGAATATTTTTAATAATTAAATATAATTATTTATTATATATAATAGAATAATACTTAAAATATATTTATTTTTATATTATTCTATTTATATAATAATTAATCACGTTATAATAAAATATATTACAGTAAATATTGAAAATGTTTCCAATCAACTTATAAAAATGGAAATAATTGAAGTAAAAAAAATTATTAAATATAATTAAATACTTATTGATGTTACAGTTTATTTAATATTTTAAATAAAATTTTTTATTATTATTATTATTATTTATTAATATTTTTATTATTATTATATTATTATTAAAATTATTATATTCAAATCTTATTATTAACTATTATTATTTATTCATTGTTACGGTTATGTCTATATCTTTACTTTTTATACAATTGTTTCACTTTTATTATTAAATATATTACTGATCATGATTTAATTAATTTAATCAATATTGATTTGCTATTAATTATTATTTTATTTTATTTTATCCTTTACAAAGTAATTTTTTTTTTATTTTCATTTTAATTATTATTATTAAATGCCTATTTAAATAAATTTTATAATAAATTATTAGAAATTACTAATAATTATTAAATAACTTATTACTTGTTATATCTATACCAAGTTAGAATTATTATATATTTTTATACATTTAATATAATTTTTTATTTAGGTAAAATATTTATTAAAGATTAAAAATTAATAAGCATAATATTCAAGAAAAAACAATTGTATTATCTTCTATTATAATACAATGATTTTTCTTATATAAAGTTACATTGTCAAATAAGATTTTTTTAATATATTATTTATTAAAGAAATTGTTTCACCTTCAGTTTTAATTATACCAATTATTATTATATTTTTCAATTCTATAAATCAATAAATGTAAATAAACAAACAAATATATTATTTTAATTTAATACAATCTGCATTTATTATAAAATAAATAAATAAATAAAAAACAAATAAATAAATAAAAAACAAATACTAATTTATAATTTTAATCAAAAAACTTCTATATACTAATTGATTAAACTGTGGAGTACTTTATTTGAATTGTTTATTTATTTATTTATAATATATATTAACATATAATATATATTAATAAAACATTGTTATTATTATTATCAATATTATATTTATAATTGTTTTAATAAATAAATGTTAGAATATGTAAATTATCGACTATGCTTTGAAAGAGAAATTTAATAAAATAAGATTTTTTATAAAAAAAATTAAATGGATTAAAATGAATAATACCTATTAACATTAACATATATGTATTTAATTAAATCAAAAAAAAAAAAAAAAAAAAAAACATTTATTATTTATTATTATTTAATATTTTGAAAAATATATAAATTTAATTTTTTTTTTTTTAAAGATGTAACCATTTAATTTAATTTTTTTAATTTAATTTATATTTAAATATATATTTTTATAATATTATCTCTTAATTATAATATTAACCATTTTACCATAAAAAAGAGGGTATTTTTTGTATTAATTAAACAATTGTTATAAAAAAATTTTTTTAAAACTGTCACTAGCATTATTTATTTTTTTTTAAAAAAATATATATATATATTTATTAATTATTTATTTTATTTATTAATAAATAAAATTTTTTAATTTAAATCAATAAAAATTTTTAAGTGTACAATCATTCGTCAATTAATTATTAAATATGAACAATAGCAAAAAAAAAGAATAAAAAAAATTTTTTTTAATAAAAAATATACAAATATGGTACATCTAAAGAATTATTATATTTAATATTTTATTATTATTATTATTATTATTATTTTTATATTATTAATATTATTATTATTATTTATTATTATTAGTATTATTATTATTATTAATTATTATTATTATTAATTATTATTATTACTTCTAACTATAATTATTATTATTTTTTAATTTAAAGTTTGATTACTTATATATATAAATATAATAATTTATATATGATCAAGTAGTTATTAAAAAAAAATAAAAATAAACAATGTTATATTTAAATTTATAATACATTATGTTATTATAATACTGTTATTACAAACAATGTATATAACATATGAAAAGTATAAATAAAGACAAATATTCTTAAAAAAATTTTTTAAAATAAATAAATAAATAAATAAATAAAAATAATTAATATTAAAATAAATTAATATTAATAAATAAATTAAAAAAAATGCGTTTTAGTTACAAATTACTTACTGTTTTCTTAGTTTCTCCATCTTTTGTTTTTGGCCGTACCGATGATAGATGTTTTAAGCAAGTTGGAAATAAAAAAATAGAAGGTGTTTGTGTATATGATTATCAATGTGAGAAACAAAGAGGTCAAATAGCTAGTGTTGAAAAATATGAAGGTAGCTATCCTAATTGGCCATGTCCAAATGATCCAGACAATGTTATTTGTTGTATTAAATCCGTTACTAAACTTACTAATGGTGATACTCTTAGAAATGATGCTCCTGGTAGATGTATAAATATTAATTATTGTAACACTAACGATAATTATTTAATAAGTTCTCCTGAATGTCCAGGAAGTCAACAAGTTCAATTATGTGTTCCAAATATTAATAAAGAAAGTGATAATAACGTAGTTATTGGTAATGATGTTCCAGTAACTAATACATGTCCAACTGTTAGAAATCCAAATGCTACAAAGTCTGGAAAATCTAAAGCTTATGAATCATTGCCACAAATTTTCCAAAATGAAGGTTTATGTCAAAATATGTCAGATGATAGAGGTAATCAAATGAATGGTAGAATTGGTTACACTTGTATGGGTGTTACTCCATCTACTGGTTGGGAAAACAAAAAATATTATCAATATGCTTTATCAAGATGTAGTAATGATCCTGTATTATTTATTAAATGTGCTTTTGATTTAAATAAAGAAAAATTCAAAGAAAGTACTTCTAATCTTTATGCTCAAAGATTTGGTTCTATTGCCGGTTGTGATAGTATACCACAACCAGCTTATTTCGTTTGTCTTGACTTATCATTAAATGGACCATACAGAGCTAGAGATATTATTCGTGAAAATCCTATTGGTAACATGAGTAGTAAGGAATATGCTCGTAAATTAAATGACATTAGTCGTCAAGATTTCATAGATGCTGCTTATAGTAATGCTTCACAATATCAATTTTTACAAGGTTGGTTAAATCGTTGTGCTGCCAGAGATAAATATATTGATAATTATTGTTAGATGAGAATCTAAAAAAAAAATAAATAAATACTTTCCCTTAAACTCAATGTAACTATATTTTAATATTTAAAATTAAAAGGAAAAAAAAAAAAAAAAAAAAAAAACTATTTAAAATATTTTAATATAGCATTTATTTAATTTATTTCAATTATCATATACAAATATAAAAAAATATTATATTGATTATAATATAAGTAAATAAATAAATAAATAAAATTATGTAAAATATATAACATAAAATGTAAAATATAATATATATAAACAAACAAATAAATGAAAAAATATATATAAATAAGAAAATAAACAAGTTAAAATAAATAATTAAATAAATAATTTAAAAAAATAAAAATAAAAAATAATTTAATTTTTGTGTTTGTGTAATATAAACAAATTTGTGTGTATGAATGTTTTTTTACTATATATAATATATATATATAAATTAAAATTTTATTTTGAAAATTAAAAAAAATTAATTTAAAAAAAAAAAATATTAATCTATTTTTTATCTTCAATTGAAAATTTCGCTTTATTTATAAATATAACATTATTTGGTTAATGCTAAAAATAATAAATGGCCATTTTTTATTTTTAGCATTAACCAAATAATGTTATATTTATAAATAAAGTAATTATAAACAGTTTAATAAATAATTCAATTAAAGGAATTTCATTTTATATGTATTAATTATTTCATTTCATCTTACTTTATTTTGTAATTTTTTTTTTAAATTATAGATTGCAAACATTTTATTTACTATTAAACTGATTAAAACTTTTTTTTCTCACTAATTCTTAACATAATTTTTTTTTTAAACAAATAAATAATTAAGTAAATAAATAAATTTGTAAATATATTATAAAAAAAAAATGATTTCTTTACATATTCTATAATAAATTAGTAATAATTTGTGTAACATCCAGTCATTTTCCTAATAAAATTAATAAACCAATAATTTCTATTTAAATAATAATAATCACTGAATAATCAACTTTCAAATGAATTCCCTATAAACCGTGGTGTTCGCCAAGGCTGCCCTTTATCCCCAATTTTATTCAATTTATTCATTAATGATATTTTGAATAATTGTTCCAACTATGGAGTTTCATGTGGTAGTTCAATCTGTTGTGGTGGTCTCTTTGCTGATGACATTGTTCTCATTGCTCCTACCAAGAGTAAACTCAGAGCACTTTTATCTCGTGTACACGATTGGGCCAAAACCAACGAAATGACCTTTGGTATCAACAAATGTGCTACAATGGTTATTAAACCACTTAAACTCTCTCTTCCTCATAATTATTCTGACCCGACCTTCTTTCTAGGTATCAATAAAATTCCTAAAACATCTTCCTATAAATATCTTGGTATCCCTTTTGACAATTCTCTTTCCCTTAAACCTATCATTTCTAATCTTAATTCAAAACTTAACCTGACTATAAATTCATTCTCTCGTTTTCTCCTTAACCGCAACATCCCATTGGTTCTTAAACGAAGAATTCTTTCTTCCCATATTATCGGTATCTTAAATTACTATTCCCCCCTTTTAGGTTCAAATAAGACTAAAACCAAAAAAGCCCAATCTATATTTAATAGAGGTCTATTTTGGAGTCTTGGACATAAATCTACCAACCCTAACACATGTACCTATTCCATTTCTCGCGAATTTTGGTTCATTCCCTTCTCAGCTATTTGTGCTATTGCTCAAATTCGTTGTTTCGATAAATGGGGAAAATCTTCTTGTATTATTAAAGAACTAATCACAAATATTCCTACTATGCCTTATTATTATTCATGGACTAAAGAATCTCGTACCCTAAAAAAGAAATTATCAGGTCTTACTAAAGAGGAAATTATTGATAAGTATATAACTAGAGATGTGCTAACAAAAAATCCAGCTAAAAGAGCTTCTATATACTTGGAATGTAAATATGGACCTTCTAAAGATATACAGGATCTTGCTTTATCATACCCCCAATACCAACTGGGGTTCTTCTGGATTATGAGAATACGCAGCGGTTTTCAGTTTAACTATAAGTTTCTACTTAAAGGTAAGTCTTCACTTGAAAACTTTCCTACTTGCTGCCCTTGCTGTGGTGAAAAAACGCAAAGTTTCTCTCATTGGATATTCAATTGTAAGGCCTTTGAACAGGATAGAAATACTTTTATTAAACACAATGTTGACTTAAACTCGAAGTTCACCCAAATTAATCGAACTAACTCACTGGGATTTTCTGAGGACTTAGACGAAGATTTTGAAAATAATATATATTACTTGATGCTTAACGCTTTCCTTGATGGGTGTTATGCATTTGATAAACTAGATATTAAGAGGGAACGGAGATGGTGGCGTGGACAACTTTTCAAAGGTTCACCCGAGTCTCCTGTTCCGTATATTGCGGGTCTGTCGCATTTTCTTACTGTTGTCATGCCAATTGTGAATATTTCCTTTCGGATTCTTCTTAATTGGTATAATAACAATAAGAACACTCCGGGCGGCTTCAAGGGCGTCGACGTCGAAAAGATAAGGCATGGAATTTATTCCGACACGGATTCGAATGGTATCTCATTCGTTGAATGGGAGAGGTTAGAAGTTTAACTTCTTTCCTTTTTTTTTATTTAATATTTTAATTTGATTAATATCTGTAATAAATTTTATTTATTTTTTGTATCTTTTATTACTTGTATTTAATTTACATTTCATGTAATATTTATGTCACATGTATATTTATTTTAAATTAATAATATAAATAAAGATTAATCCTAGTCTAAAAAAAAAAAAAAAAAAAAAAAAAAAAATAATAATAATACGTTAATTTATTTTATTTTATTCTATTTTATTTATTTATTTTATTTATTTTATTTTTTTTAATAATAATAGTAATAATAATAATAATAATAATAATAATAATAATAATAATAATAATAATAATATTATTATTATTATTATTATTATTATTATTATTATTATTTATTTTATTTATTCTTTTATTAGCATAATTTTAATAATTAATATACAATTTATTGCATATATTTATTATCTAAACACATTCATCTGATAATTAACAATAATTATAGTTATTATTATTATCATTACTTACTATTTACTATTATTATTTTCATTATTATTATTATTTACTATTATTATTATTTACTATTATTATTTTCATTATTATTACTATTTATTCTACTTTTTTTCTTTTATTCTTTTATTAATATAATTTTAATAATTAATACACATCTTAGAGTATATATTTATTATGTGAATAATACTCAAAAAATATATATAATTATTGATTTTTTTCCTTTTGAAATTCCTCTTTCGTATATTTTCATTATATTTGATTTTTTCCTTTTGAAATTCCTCTTTCGTATATTTTCATTATATTTGATTTTTTCTTTTTGAAATTCCTCTTTCGTATATTTTCATTATATTTGATTTTTTCCTTTTGAAATTCCTCTTTCGTATATTTTCATTATATTTGATTTTTTCCTTTTGAAATTCCTCTTTCGTATATTTTCATTATATTTGATTTTTTCCTTTTGAAATTCCTCTTTCGTATATTTTCATTATATTTGATTTTTTCCTTTTGAAATTCCTCTTTCGTATATTTTTATTATATTTGATTTTTAATATTCAAGATTTTGAATTATCCTTTTCCTTTTTTTTTTTTTTTTCTAATTAATTTTCTTCTGTTTAACTTCTATAACTTTTGGTAATACTGTTAATATCAAAAAAATTATTCCAGTAAAGAAATATATACTACAATGTATTGATTGTTGAACTTCTTCATTAAATTTATGTCCTGTGCTTTCTATAAAATATCCAATGAAAACAATTATTACTGAATAAATAAATGGTTTATATTCATTAAAATAATATTTAACATTTCTTAACATAAATATGAAAAAACAATTTAAAAAAAGCTATATTTTATATATTAAAAAAAAATAATTACATAATATTATATATATAATATAATATAATTAATAAAAATAAAATGATAGTTTATATTATTAATAATTAATAGTATAAAATAATTATATATATCAGTTTATAGAATTAAAAATTTTAATTAACATACCAATATAAAGACGATATAATTCAATACTGTTACGAAAAAAGGATAATAGTCACTATAATACATAGGTAATCTTTCATATTTATTAATACTCTTATTATAATAAAAATAGATTGATAATTCTAATGGAGATAATACGTTTAATAATATAATCATAAAAAATTCAAAAAATATAACAGCAAAAATAATGAAAGTAATGGGAATTTTTGAAAAATTAATACCACAACGTATAAATTTCTCTTGATTAAATTTAATATTTACATTCCAGAGTTTATAGAAATAAGCTGAATAAGCTATAGTTGTCATGTAATAATGAAAATGAAGATAAAAAGCAGCCATCCAATGTGAATATAAATTTATAGAATTTCCTAAAGTATCTGCTATAATGATAATGAAAAAATATGATATTCCATAAATATAAATAATAGTAGCTATAGGATAAGATTCTTTTAGGATTTCATTCTTTCTATTTTTGAAAATAAATATTATTAAAAATATACATTGTAAGACACCAAAAATACCAAGAATAATTGTAAATAGACAAATAAAGCTATACCATTTCATATGATGAATAGTTAAAAGAATTTTTATTCTATCAAGAAGTTCATTATCCAATAAAATATCATCATCTTCATTATAATATTTTCTAAAAATACCATCCATATTTTTAATTATATTATTATTAGTAGAACTAGCCTTGGATGAAAATGTTTTAGTTAACGATATTGATTTTATTTTCTTATAAATATTACATGGTATATATTGACACATAGAAGATATAGATTCTTCAATAATATTATTATAATTAAATGCTGGAGACATATCATAATTAACAGCTCGATCAACTTGTGCATACTCTGATGTTAATAAAATTATTATTTGAGTGATATCATAATATAATTGATTAAAATCAGCATGATTATTACCAATTAAAGCATAACCATCATAGGTTGAATAACCACCTGGAATAATTGTTACTCCAAATTTATCACTTTCTTTAAATATATCTTCAGTTGATATAGTTACATTTTGTAAAATAGATTTAATAGTAGTACTATTTCTAAAAGAATTGGATGATAAGTTAGTATTATTTGATGATAAATAAACTCTTTTTACAATATTCATAAATGAAGTATAATTTCCTTTAAAAAATATGGATTCCTCATTTAAAAAATGATCAAGTGCTTGTATTCCATTATATGATAAACTATTTGGATTAATAATTTTATTTTTTAATAAATCATTAATAGATTTAAAAATATGACTACTTTTTTCTTTTTCTATATCATTTTCATAAAATATTTCATATCCAAGTCCACATTGATAATAATCATAATATTTTATTTCATTGGATTTAATACTATTTTTATTTTGTAAATAACCAGTAGCACATTCATTATAACTTTTATTATTTATAATATGAAAATATTCTAATAAAAAAGCTATAAATTCTTCTGGTGAATTTAACCCCATATTTATACCATATTTAGTATTATCAACTTTTTGTTGATATTCAGAGATAATATTTTTAACATCATTCCAATTTTCAAGTTTATTGAAATCAATTCCTAATTTTTTAAAATAGTTTTTATTATAGAATAATAAATCATATGAAGCACTAAATGGATAAGCATAATAATTATCATTTAATTCACAATCTTCATATATTCTATAATTAATATATCCAGGATTATTACTTTTTTCATCATCATATCTTAAATATTTATTAAGTGGTATAGTATATGTATAAAAATCCTTTGTATTTAATTTTTTAGGTTGTATATCCATTCTCTCATAATCCTCAGGTATATCTTTTTCATTAAAATCAGATAATAAATCATAGTCACCATCTTTATAATAAGAATAATCACTAAATAAAGTATTATAATCAATTAAAAAGATATGATATTTTGATTGAGTAATTTCTTTTTTAACTTCTTCAATATAATCTTTAAAATTAGTACTATTTGAAATTGTTATTTTTAAATTAATATCTGAATTAATTTTAAATTCATTTTTATGATTTTCAAAATAAGATTCTATAATATCTTTTGTTGAAATCTCACTCTCTGGAAAAATATTATAAAAATAACCATTTATTATTGTAGAATTAATTATAGTTATATTTAAAAATATAACAAACAATTTAACAAATTGTTCTATGAAATGCATTTATGTATATTAATTATTTCATTTTAATTATTGTTTTTGTTTTTGTTTTTGTTTTTGTTTTATTATTTTTATTTTTATTATTTAAAAATTTAAAAAATCTTATTTATATAATGATAATAAAGATTATTTCAAAATTTCTAATGTAAAATATTAAAATATATATTAATTTGATAATTAATGTAATTATGTTTTTACATAAAATTTTGAAATTGAAATGAAATTTTGATTTCTATTTTTATTTCATTAAGCTTTGTGATATTTTATTATTCATTTTGTAATAAATTTAATAGAATATTTTATTATTCATTTTGTTATAAATTACTACTTTAAATTTTGTACTACTTTATAATTATACATTATTACATCATTATATTAATTGCATAAAAAGCATTATTATACTATATAAATTAATAGTATGGAAATTAAATTATAATAATATATAAATAATATAATTGAAATTAAATTATAATATTATATAAATAATATTATAGAAATTAAATTATAATATTATATAAATAATATTATAGAAATTAAATTATAATATTATATTTCTAGCATTCCTCTAAAGTTTAATAATTTTAAAATTTTTTAAGTAATTTATTTCTAAATTTTGACATTATTATATCATTCATGTATTTCCTAAATCTGCTCATAGATTTTATATATTTTATATATATATATATATATATATTTTTTTAAGTTTGTTCAAGACGAGATATTCACAAAAATTAGAAATGGTACTACTGGTTAGTATTTCATAATTCAAAAATATGTATAATTATCAACTGCTTAAAAAAAACAATTACATTTCATTATCGACTAGTTCTCCATGCTACGAGTCGCTACGCTTTATCTCACATGTTCATCCTGTCTACCATTACATTTTATAAATACATATAAAATATTCTATTGGGGAGTATTGCATTTCGACATAATCTATGTTTGATGGTTTTTTAATGTATTACAATGTGGCTTATAAAAATAATAAATAAGGTTAATATATAAATGAATAATAAATAAATAAATAAATAAATAAATAAATACAGAATTTAATCGACCTTAAAATTTAAATTTAACCTTTGTATTTTATACTTTTTTTTTGGTATATTAGTCAGTTTATTGTTACTTAAAAATTACATTAAAATAAAAAAATATATATGTAATAAAAAAAATTATAATCATACCATACATTTTTTTATTAAAATTATTTCTCGTATTTTAAATAAACAATAATATTATTATAAATATTAAACAATTTCACTTTGCTTGATTAATATTATTTATAATTAAAATTTTAACTTTGAAGTTGATTTATTGAAAGATAAATAAATAGTATAAATTAAAATTGACTTCAATATAATTTAAATATTTTTTATAATCATCTCTATAGTTATTTTTATTATATATATATATATATATATATAATTAAAATAGCTATAAGGATATAATAATTTTTAATAAAATTATAAAGTAATAAGAGTGATATTGTAAATTAAAAATAAATAATATTCTTTTAAAATTATTGTAATATATATTTATAATTCAAATATTTGAATTATAAATATGAAGTTTACATTCCATTTAAATAAATATATTAATTATATTACTTCATAATATAAATAAAAATAGAAATATCAATAAAAAAAGATGTTGTTATAACAAAATTTTTACTTCAAAGTTAACTAAACAATTATATAAATTTTATATTAGATTTTTGAATATTTTATTTTATTTTATTTTATTTTATTTTATATGTACTTGTAACTTATTCTACTTTACTATTTATTTTATTTTATTTTATTTTTTAACAATAAATAAATAAATATCAAAAAAAAAAATATGATATATAATAGTATATATTATTAAAATATTAAGTAATAAAATATAGATTTTATATATTTTTATTTCAATAAAATAAAATGGAAAGGAAAACTAATTAAAGAATTGAAATTAATAAAAATAAAATATAATAAAATTTATTTATTTATTTATTTATTATTTTTTTTAATTTTTATTTTATTCTTTTAATGGTGAAAATGGGAGTATTGCATTTCGACATAATCTATGTTTGATGGTTTTTTAATGTATTACAATGTGGCTTATAAAAATAATAAATAAAGTTAATATATAAATGAATAATAAATAAATAAAAAAATAAATAAATAAATAAATATAGAATTTACCTGACTTTTTAAATTTAAATTTAACCTTTGTATTTTATACTTTTTTTTGGTATATTAGTCAGTTTATTGTTACTTAAAAATTACATTAAAATAAAAAAATATATATGTAAAAAAAAAATTATAATAATACCATACATTTTTTTATTAAAATTATTTCTCGTATTTTAAATAAACAATAATATTATTATAAATATTAAAAATTTCACTTTGCTTGATTATTATTATTTATAATTAAAATTTTAGCTTTGAAGTTGATTTATTGAAAGATAAATAAATAGTATAAATTAAAATTGACTTCAATATAATTTAAATATTTTTTATAATCATCTCTATAGCTATTTTTATTATATATATATAATTAAAATAGCTATAAGGATATAATAATTTTTAATAAAATTATTAAGTAATAAGAGTGATATTGTAAATTAAAAATAAATAATATTCTTTTAAAAATATTGTAATATATTATTTATAATTCAAATATTTGAATTATAAATATGAAGTTTACATTTCATTTAAATAAATATATTAATTATATTACTTCATAATTTAAATAAAAATAGAAATATCAATAAAAAAAGATGTTGTTATAATAAAATTTTTTCTTCAAAGTTAACTAAACAATCATATAAATTTTATATTAGATTTTTGAATATTTAAATTCATATAATATATTTTATTTTATTTTATTTTATTTGTACTTGTAACTTGTTCTATATTACTATTTATTTTATTTTATTTTATTTTATTTTATTTTATTTTATTTTATTTTATTTTATTTTATTTTATTTTTTAACAATAAATAAATAAATAAATATCAAAAAAAAATATGATATATAATAGTATATATTATTAAAATATTAAGTAATAAAATATAGATTTTATATATTTTTATCTCAATAAAATAAAATGGAAAGGAAAACTAATTAAAGAATTGAAATTAATAAAAATAAAATATAATTCTTAACAGAAATTTTATTTATTTATTTATTTATTTATTTATTTATTTATTTATTTATTTATTTATTTATTTATTTATTTATTTATTTATTTATTATTTTTTTTTAATTTTTATTTTATTCTTTTAATGGTGAAATTACTATAAATAAAAATATACGTTGAAAAAGTGGCGTATTACATATTTTGTACTTATATTACAGAAATTTATGTCAATCATACATAAATTATATCGAAATGCCCCACATCCATTCTATTGTTCTATTTTGGGAGAGTTGCATTTCGCAATGTTGCATTTCGCAATGGGACGCATGACAAAGATTTGTAGGTTGCATTTCGCAATGGGGCGCATAATTGTATAAATAATTAAATAAATAAAAATATAATATAAAGAATTATATAATATTTTTTTTTTATTTAATAATTTTTTTTTTATTTAATAATATTTTTTTATTTAATGTTTTAATAATATTAAATATTTTTTTTAATATTGAATATTTTTTTAGTATTTTAATAATATTTTATTTATTTTTTTTATTTAATGATATTGAATATTTCTTCAATATTTTTTTATTTAATATTTTAATAATATTGAATATTTTTTGAATATTTTTTTTATTTAATTGTAATTTTTATTTAATATTTTAATAATATTGAATATTTCTTTTAATATTTCAAATCAAAAAAATTTTATAAAAATATTTAATTTTATAATGAATTTTTATATTTTATATTTTTTTTTGTAAATAAGTAATTTATAAAAAAATATTTATTTATTTGTTTCTTTTCTTTATTCTAAAATTTATATTATTTTTTTATTTATTATTTGTTATCGTCTTTTTAATAAAAATACATATATAATACTGTTATATTATTTATTATCTTTTTATTTTATTTATTATTATTCATTTATCAAAAAATAATATAAATATATTTAATTTTAAAATAAATTTTTTTTTTTTTTTTAATTTTTTTACTTTTTTTTTTTTGTAATTAAATAATTAATAAAAAAAGAAATATTTATTTATTTATTTATTTTCTATTCATTTATTTATATATATATTTTTTATTTATTTATTTAATTTTTTTAAATTCTATTTTATTTTATTTCATAACGTGGCTTTCATAATTTGTGTTAAAAAATTTTTCCTGAGTGTAGCATTTCGGCAATGTACATGAAATTTTTTGCATTGACAGGTCCTTTACGCCACATTTCATATTGTAAATTTATATAAATATTTTTAACGCCACATTTATATAAAAAATTTTTAAGAGAGTTTATATACTAGTACTTGTATATTAAAACATTTCTTATTTATTTCATAATTTAAAGAATTATAAATATAAATTTTAAATTTCACTTAATATTTTATTTATTTCATAATTTTAAGAATTATAAATATAAATTTTAAATTTCACTTAATATTTTATTTATTTCATAATTTAAAGAATTATAAATATAAATTTTAAATTTCACTTAATATTTTATTTATTTCATAAGTTAAATAAAAAAAAAAAAAAAGAAATATTAATAAAAAGAAGATACCACTAATAAATTGGTTTCATAAATCAATAATAAATAAAATATTGATTTTAATAATATAATAAATTTTTTATTAATTTAATTTATAAGCCACAATATAATACATTTAAATAATGCGCGATACATTTACGAAATACATTGCCAAAATGCACACTTCCCAAATTTTTCATTTTTTTATTTATTTTTTATGCGCCTCATTGCAAAAATTTAATATGCGCCCCATATCATATTGCAAATGCAACATTGCGAAATGCAACACATTCTTCTATTTTATGTGTTTTTTATGTATAAAATACATATATTTAATATTTATATGTGATTTTTACATATATTTAAACAATACATAATAATAATAATAATAATAATAAAAACCTATAGAATTACTAAGTATTATACAAAATAATACTTATAGTATAAAAATATAAAGTATAATAATTAGTTAAAGAAAAAATAATTTTTTTGTATATTTTTTTTTTATTACTGACAAAGTCTGATTCTACTTAAATTTTAATATTAACTATTTTTTTTTATAAAATATTATACAGTAATTTTTATGGTTACCTTTTAATTATCTTATTAATATTTATCTATTATTTTGATGTTAGTTTATTTACTTTCCATAAATAATTTATTAAATGTGAATAAAATATCCAGCCAATTACAAAAAGTCATATATAATAAATTTTCAATTTCTTGCCTATACTTTATTGAGTCATATGATTTTTTATGTTTTTTTTTTTTTTTTTTTTTTTTTGATATTTTTTTATTTTCCACTGGCTGTTATACTTAACACTAATTCGAAATAACGTATATATTAAAAATACTTAAAATATTGTTTAAATATTTTTGTTGATATAACAAATATCCAACATTGTGTTTTTAAAATTTTATTCCTATATATAATAAAAAAAATAACCTATATCTCTTATCTAAAAATTTAAAAACCTCATATCTTCTATATTTAATATATATCCATAATCGTTACTTTTTTTCATCATCAAAAATAAACATTTATTATTGTGGCATTAATAAATACTATATTTAAAAATAATAATAGTAAACAATTTAATAGGTTATTCCTTTAAATACATAACATTATATAAACTATAATTATTTTACCTTCATCTAATTTTTTTCCTAAATATTATAATTATTTAAATTTCCTTTACTTTTTCATAAATAAATAAATAATATATAATGAAAATTAATTATCAAATTTAATAAAAATTGATAATACTGTATTTTATTTTATATTTTAAAAATATATAAAATAATAAAATAATAATAAATAGATAAATAAATATAAAATAATTGAAAAAAAATTACTTAATTAATAAAATGTTTCTAGAATATTTTTCTTTTTAATTTATTACATTTAATATTTTTTGAATTATATTTATTGACTAATTTTACCATTTCTTCATCTCCACTGCAGTTTTCTTTTCATTAATTCTATTAATAAATATTTTAATTTATAAACAATTGCAGAATTATTTTTCTTATAATTCATTTGTTTTTAAATTTCTTTATTTTATAATTTTATTATTTTATTTATTATTTATTGATTATTATTTATTATTTATATTTTAGTAATTTTTTTTGTATTAAAATAATTTAAAATTTTAATTATTAAACAAAAATTAAAATTGTATATAAAATATTTTTGAAAATTTTGAATTTTATCTTTTATATTTTTTGGTGGTGTAAAAATAATTATAAATTATATATAAATTATATTATTTAAATTACTAAAAATATGAACTAAATATTAATAAATCAATGATAAAAAACATAAAATATTATATGATAAAAGAAAAAGAAATAGTTAAAAATGTTATTATACAATTAATAAATAATTAAAAAAAAATATTAAGAAAAAATTTTAATTTATTATATATTTACTATTAGAAAAATAATTTTATTTAATAATTTTTAATATCTTATATTTATATATATGATTAAAGATAATTTTTTATACTTTATATTTATTAATAATTATCATTGCTTACTATTTTTAATTTTATTTATAATCAATTATTAGAAAAATAGTTTTATTTAATAATTTTTAATATCTTATATTTATATATATGATTAAAGATAATTTTTTATACTTTATATTTATTAATAATTATCATTGCTTACTATTTTTAATTTTATTTATAATCAATTATTATATTTTATTAAACTTTTTTTTTTTATTTAGGGTACATTTTTCTTATTTTATTTCACAGATTATAATTCTTTTATCAATATTTATGACCTAACCTATGTGATTGATATATTAAGCCTAACCTACGATAAATTTAATAATAATATTAACTCTTTAAGAAGTATTACTATTATTATTATTATTTATATATTTCTTATAATGATAATAATAATAATAGTAATAATATTAACAATAATAAAAAAATAATAGTAATAATATTAACAATAATAAAAAAATAATAGTAATAATAGTAACAATAATAATAATAAATTAACATATAAATTGAATTTTAAATTTGATATTTACTTTATCGATCTATATAAATTTAAGTATTTTATTGTTGTTATAAGCTTTTTTTGATATAATTTTTATAAATATATATTATAATATACTATATAAATGAGCAAAAAAAGGGATTAATCTTTATTATTAATAGATAAAAATATTTTTTTTTCATTTACTTTAATAAAATATAATATTATATATAAAAAATATGTCTTTTTTTATCAATTTACTTTAAAAAACAAACAAACAAACAAACAAACAAACAAATAAATAAATAAATAAATAAATAAATAAATAAATAAATAATAAATAAATAAATAAATAAATAAATAAATAATAAATAAATAAATAAATAAATAAATAAATAAATAAATAAATAAATAAATAAATAAATAAATAAATAAATAAATAAATAGATTATACCAAATCAATTTTTTTAAAAATACTCTAACCTTAAATTATTAACAAATAAATAATTTTTTATTTTCATTTTAAATTTATTTCTAACCTGTTATTTTTATTATATTTAATAAAAATATGAATGCAATAAATTTTTAAATCAATTTTAAAAAGATATTTCATATATTAATATTACTGATTATTAATAATTAAAATTTAATTTATTAATGTTTATATGTTGAAAAAAGGCTTTATAAATTGTTTTCTTTTTCTATCTTTTTTTTTTTTTTTATTATTATTTTATTTATTAACAAATTAAATAGTAATTATTAATTGAATAAAATAAAAAATCAAAACATGAAACATATAAACAAAATAATAAATTAAAAAGAAAATATAACAAAAAATAAAAAAAAAAAACAAATATATATATACAAATATGATAATATATAAACATATTTATACTTAATAAATATATTAAAAATATTTGTTATTATTATTTATTATATTGTTATAAATCCATAATTTAAAGTTTTTTGTGTTTCGTTTTTACCATAAGAATTAAATCTTTTTAATCTGATATATTTAATTAGTCTTATTTATATTATTATTTATAAACTAATTCTATTTAGTATCATTTAATCTTTGTTTATTTTAAATGCATGCAAAAAAAAAATGATAACAATATTTCTTTAATAAAAAAAAACAAATAAGCATTAAAAAAACATGAAAAAAAAGTAGACTCATGCAAAAAAAAAAATGATAACAATATTTTTTTAATAATAAACAAACAAGCATTAAAAAAACATGAAAAAAAAGTACAAGATAAAGTTTAATAATAATTTATTTATATTACTTATATATATTATTATTTATACTGAAATAAATAGATATAAATAAAAATAATATATATAACAAAACTACTGATAAATATATACAATAAGAATAATATATAAAAATGATAATATATATGATATATATCCTTTAAATATTGAATATAAATATATATAATTTCACTAATAGTTTTTCGTTTATTATTTTATTTTTATTTTAATATTTTCTTGAATAAAAAATTATATTAATTATAATAAATCTGGTGTTTCAAATAAAATTATAATACAAGAAAACTTTTTTAAATCCATTTTTTATTTTAATCTATTTTTTTTAATTATTTCATAACTATTTAAAAATTATACAGAAAATTTTTATGTTGTAAAATTTTACATAAATTAATAAATTAATTTTTAATTTATTTAATTTATTTAATTTATTTATTGTAATACAAAAAAAAAAATACAAAATGTATATCAAAAAAAAAAAAAAAAAAAAAAAAAAAAATTCTGTAAAATTAAATAATAAATTTAACATTTCTGTATAATTATTAATTCAATAATAATAAATTTAATATTAAATAAATTATATATATATATATAATTTATTAATTATTAATAAATATAAATAAATAAATAAATAAATAAATAAATAAATAAATAAATAAATAAATAAATAAATAAATAAATAAATAAATAAATAAATAAATAAATAAATAATAAAAAATAAATAAATAAATAAATAAATTAGTGTTTTTAATATATTTTTTATACTTTTTTTTATTATTAAAAATATATAATACAACTTAATAATATAAAAGTACTAATATAACATTTATTTATTTTATATAAATGAACATATTTTTAAAAATTAACTTTGACTGTTTTATTATTAAAATCGACAAAAAATAAGTAATTACTTTTAATCGATTAACATCTGAGATTTATATTTGATAATTTTTAAGTAGAATTTCTATTTAATTTTTTTTAAAAGAGAAAAAGAGAAAAGAAAAGAAATAATTATTCTTAGATAAGTATGATGAGTATATATATTATAATATAAAAAAATTTAAATAAAAAAAATAATTAAATATATACAGAAAATTTTATTAATAGATCAAAGATTTATTATTAGATAATTTTTTTTTTTTTTTTTTAAATTTAAATAATAATAATTAAAATATAGAAAGTTACAAATTTAAAATAATAATATATATTTAAAAAAAGAAAGAAATAATTGGAAAATTAATAATAAAAAAATTTTTTTTTTATTTATTTGTTTATACAAAAAAATTTTTTTATATATTGAATTATATATATTTAATGTATTTATATATATTTTTGTAATTTATTATATATTTTGTATTCTATATTTTTAATATAATATGATAATATCAAAACACAGAAAAAAAAAAAAGAAGAAAATAAAGAAAAGTAAAAAAAAAATAAAATAAATAGATATAATTTTATTTATTGATTTAATTTTATATTAATATATTATATTATTTTTATCTTTAATATATAGATAAAATCACTTATTTAATTTTATTATACAAATTATGGGAAAAAAAGAAAGTGAGAAAAAAAGTATAAAAGTAAAATGAAAGTACATCCATTTTTTGTTCTTCACACAAATTTAAAATAAAAATTATTTAAAACTAAAATCTAAAAAACATAAATTATTTAATAATATATTAAAATAAAATTTTAAATATTATTATTATTTAAAAAAACAAAACAAAACTAAAAAACTAATTTAATATAAATAAATAACAAAAGCATATTAAACAAAATGAATTTCAAGACTATTCTCAGTGTTGCCGTTTTAGCTTTAGCTGCTGTTAATGCTAGCCCAGTTAATAACATTGAAACTATTAAGAAGGACTGTGAAGCTGATCACAAAGCTAAATTCTATGTTAATGATGATGGTGAATACACTTGTCTTCGTCAACACAGTATTGAAGATAATTTATATTACAGAACTTGTTACTTTGTTAATTCCGATATTAGATGTGTTGAAGAAGGTTTCAACAACATTCCAAGTTGTTCTAAGAACACTGGTGATGAAAGTGATTACAATGAATGTGCTCGTAAATACTTAGAATTCTTAGATAATGGTAGTAATAAATTAAGTTACAGAATTAGAAAATTCCCAACTCATGAAAAGATTTTCTATGATTACTCCATTGATCAAAAGGAATGTAGAGGTCATAATGGTATTGTCCTTACTAACAAAGAAGTTTTCCAATACATTTGTCTTGAACCAGCTACTCCAAAGAATGCTGCAACCATTAGTGACAAGGAATGTGTTAGAGTTGATGGTAAAGTTTACTGTGTTGTTCAAGATAACACTAATATTGAAATTTGTAATAGACGTAGTTACAGTTATGATCATGAAGAATGTAGTAGTATTCTTAAGGAATATGGTACTATTAACCACCACGTTATCACTGAATTATAAATCAGTTGAAAAAGTCACAAAACAATTCTATAATATATAAATTAATATTATTGAAGGGTTTTTTGAATTGAAGAATATTTATTTATTTATTAAAAGTATTAATTATAATCATAGTTTTTTTATATTAAATATTTTATAAAATATTAATATAAAAAAATAGAATAATAATCTTCAATGACATTTAATATGCTAACAAAACTAAAATATTATTAAATAATTTATGAAAAACTAATAATCTAAACAAAAAAAAAACAAAAACAAAAACAAAAATAAAAAACAAATAAAATAGATAAAATAATAAAAATAACAAATTAAAGATAATAATATAAATAAAATAAAATAAAATAAAATAGGGTTATAAAAAATAAAAATTATAAAATTATAAAATAAAATAATTTAAAATAAAAAACAAAATTAAAATAAATAAATAATAATAAAATAATAATAATAATAAAATGAATAATTAATATTAAAAAAAAATAAAAACAAAAAACAAAACATAACAAAACAAAAATAGAAATAGAATTAATAAAATAAAGTTAAATAAAAAATATTTATTAAAAAAAAAATAAAAAAAAAATTGTTTAATGTGTCGATAAATTATGTGTTTTTTTTTTTTTTTTTTTCTTTATTAATCTTAAGTTTTTAATATTAATAAAATGAATAATGAAGGAATGACAATAATTAATAATAACTTAATATTTTCTGTTTTAATATTATAATATTTACTATAATATAGTATGTACGTTAATGCTTTATAATGATTAATATGATTTTCTTTTTTTTTCCTTGCTTTTTTTATTTATTATTTATATTTAAAATTTTTATATGCTTAATAAAAACATTAAATATAACAATTTATATAATTGAATTTATAAGAATATCTCAAGAATCGAACAAATAAACCATATCACGAACTTTATTTTTATATTACATTCACATATAATTACATTATTAAATTGAATCTTTTATTCAATTATTATTTTTTAATTTTATTCTTTTTTTTTTTTTTTTTTTTATTATGCTGTTTTAGTTTTTTATTTTTTTATGGCTAATTTATTAATTAATATTATCAATTATTAATTAATAAATATTAAATAATAATAATATTGAAATTAAAAAAAAAAAAAAAATTTTTTTGTACTCCAAAAGATTTACAGATGAAAAATTTTATTTTTTTTAATTTATTTATTTTATAATTACAAATGAGAAAAGAAAGTTCGATATTACCAAATATGGAAAATTTAAAAAATTTTTTTTCTATGTTATATTTTAATAATATTTTAAATTATAATAAAATATAAATTTTTTTTATAATAGAAAAAATAAAATATACAAAAAATAAATAAATAAATAAATAAATAAATAAATAAATAAATAAATAAATAAATAAATAAATAAATAAATAAATAAATAAATAAATAAATAAATAAAAAAATAAATAAATAAATAAATAAATAAATAAATAAATAAATAAATAAATAAATAAATAAATAAATAAATAAAAAAATAAATAAATAAATAAATAAATAAATAAATAAATAAATAAATAAATAAATAAATAAATAAATAAATAAATAAATAAATAATACAATTTGCATTTTTTTAATATTCATTAATGCATAATATTTAGAAAACAACTATAATATAACAATATTGATATTAATAATATTATATATTTTAAAATTTTTTATAATTAAAAAAAAGTATTTTATGTTTAAATATTAAAAGAATAAAAAAAAAAGTATCTTATGTTTAAATATTAAAAGAATAAAAAAAAAGGAAAAAAGAAAATAAAAGAAAGAATTTTATTTATAAGTGATGAATGATGGATGTTTTTAATTATATATTTTATTAAAATCAAATATAAAATCAATTAATTTAATTCATTTAATTATATATATTAAATTTTAATTTTAAATTTAATATATATAAATATTATTATACAGAAAATTTTAGATTAAGATTTATAAAAAAAGTTTGAGATTAAATTTTTAAAATTTAAAAAAAAATTTTAATAATTTAATTAAATAATAAATTTAAAATAATAATAAATTAAAAAAAAAAAAAAAAAAAGATTAAATGGAAAATTTATAATAAAAATTTTTTTATTTGTTTCATAAAATTTACAAAAAAAAATTTTTTTTCTATTACAACATATTACACCATATATATAATAATTTTTTAATGAATGTATTAAATCTTATATATTTTTCATACTTAGTATATATTATTTAATAAAAAAAAATATTAAGAAAGATTTATAATTTTATTTTATAATCTTTTATCTAATTTCATTTATTTATATTTATTATGTTTTATATATTAATGAGTTATTTTAATATTAATATTAATATAGATAAAGTTAAATAAATTGTTTTATTATATAAAATAGAAAGAGAAAGAAAAAAAAAAGTATAAAAATACGATGAAAGTACATCATTTTTTGTTCTTCACACAAATTTAAAATAAAAAATATTAAAAACTAAAATCTAAAAAACATAAATTATTTTAATAATATTAAAATAAATTTTTAAATATTATTATTATTTAAAAAAACAAAACAAAACTAAAAAACTAATTTAATATAAATAAATAACAAAAGCATATTAAACAAAATGAATTTCAAGACTATTATCAGTGTTGCCGTTTTAGCTTTAGCTGCTGTTAATGCTAGCCCAGTTAATAACATTGAAACTATTAAGAAGGACTGTGAAGCTGATCACAAAGCTAAATTCTATGTTAATGATGATGGTGAATACACTTGTCTTCGTCAACACAGTATTGAAGATAATTTATATTACAGAACTTGTTACTTTGTTAATTCCGATATTAGATGTGTTGAAGAAGGTTTCAACAACATTCCAAGTTGTTCTAAGAACACTGGTGATGAAAGTGATTACAATGAATGTGCTCGTAAATACTTAGAGTTCTTAGATAATGGTAGTAATAAATTAAGTTACAGAATTAGAAAGTTCCCAACTCACGAAAAGATTTTCTATGATTACTCCATTGATCAAAAGGAATGTAGAGGTCATAATGGTATTGTCCTTACTAACAAAGAAGTTTTCCAATACATTTGTCTTGAACCAGCTACTCCAAAGAATGCTGCAACCATTAGTGACAAGGAATGTGTTAGAGTTGATGGTAAAGTTTACTGTGTTGTTCAAGATAACACTAATATTGAAATTTGTAATAGACGTAGTTACAGTTATGATCATGAAGAATGTAGTAGTATTCTTAAGGAATATGGTACTATTAACCACCACGTTATCACTGAATTATAAATCAATTGAAAATAACAAAATGAAATTATTTTATATATCTTAATTAAAGAAACATATAATATAATTGAAAGCATTGAAGGAAATTAATATATTTTCATACTTATTAATTATAGATTTTTATTTAGATTTATTAATATTTTATAAAATATTAATAAATATAAAAAAATTGAATAATAATAACTTTCAATGACAATTTAATATGCTACCAAAATATAATATTATTAAATAATTTATGAAAAAAAAAATAAAATATAAATGAATAAATAAAATAAAAATAATAATAATAAAAAAAAAAAAACAGCAAAATAAAAAATAATAAAAAGCAATAAAATAAATAAAAATAATAGAATAAAACAAAAAATAACAAAATAAAAAAACAAAACAAAACAAATTAAAATAAAAAAAAATAAAAATAAAAATAAAAATAAAAATAACAAAACTAATATAAATAATAATATAAAAATAAAAATAAAAATAAAAATAAAAATAAAAATAAAAATAAAAATAACAAAACTAATATAAATAATAATATAAAAATAAATATAAAAATAAAAATAAAAATAAAAATAAAAATAAAAATAAAAATAAAAATAACAAAACTAATATAAATAATAATATAAAAATAAATATAAAAATAAAAATAAAAATAAAAATAAAAATAAAAATAAAAATAAAAATAAAAATAAAAATAAAAATAAAAATAAAAATAAAAATAAAAATAAAAATAAAAATAAAAATAAAAATAAAAATAAATATAAACTAATAATAAAATAAATAACAATAAAAAATTAATATTAAATAAAAATAAGAAAAAAATTGTTATGATTTTAAAATTTGTGTTTTATATTATTTAATCTATTCTTTAGTAGTTTTCCTAATAATTAAAGAAAAGAATAAACTATAAAAATAATTGAAAATAATAATAATAGAATCAATTTTTAATATAAATAATATATAATATTAGATAATTATTATTTAACTATATTTTATTATTATTATATTATTTTATAGTAATTAATATTATTATGCTATGATATTTAATTATAGGTTTTATTTTTGTTATATATTTTTTATTACATATATATATTAATGATTATGATACTACCGATTATTATTATTATTCCTGATAAATAAAATATAAAGTTTTGAAGTTTAGTCGATCCATGCTCTTATTACATTACATTCAATTATCAATTTTTTATTACATTTTAGATTATGAAAGTTTTGAATTACAATCAAATTTTTTTTTTTTTTTTCACTTTAATAATATATTTTTTATAGTTAACGAATTAATTAATTAATATATTCAATAAATATATCATTAATTATTAATTATTATTAATAATAATGTTTAAATTATAAAAAAAAAATTTTTTTTTTTGTACTCCAAAAAATTTATTTATTTATTTATTTTTATTATATTAAATTTTTTTCTAGAATTAGAATAGAAAGTTCGATATTACCAAATATGGATAAATTTAGTTTTTTTTTGTTACATTTTATTATAATTTAGATTTAATAATAAAATTAGTATTATTTATAATAGAAAAAAAAAAAAAAAAAAAAAAAGAGAAATAAACTAAAAATAAATAAATAAATAAATAAATAAATAAATAAATAAATAAATAAATAAATAAATAAATAAATTAAAATAAAAACAACTTCATAAGTTAATGCAAAGAAAATAAAAAATAAAAACAACTTAATAAATTAACACATAGAACGTGTTTTTAATGCTTATTTTATTTTATTTGTTTATGAAAATGTGATTTTACATTCAATACAAAATGAAAAAACAATAACAAATATAATAAACAATGTAAATATTAATACTTTATTATTGTTTTGTTTTTTTAATTAAAATAAAACAAAACAAAAGAAGATAAATAAACTATTAATTTTTAATTGATTAAAGTTTAATTTTTTTAAAGTAGAATTTTTATATATAAAATTTTAAAAAATAAAAAAAAAGGAGAAGAAAAAGGAAGGATTATTTAAAAGATGATGAATATTTTTATTATATGTAAAATAAATAAAAATGAATAAATATAAAAAAATATATTTATTTTATTTAGTTTTTTTATATAAATCAATATAAAAAATTATACAGAAATTTTTGATAGATCAGAACTTATTAAAAGATCAATATTTACTATTTAATTATTAAATTTAAAATTTATTATTATTTAAAATTTTAATTATTAATATATAATAAAAAAAAAAGAATAATATACAAAGAAAAAAATTTTTTTTTATATGTTTCATGAATATTTTTTTAAAGAAACAAAAACAAAAACAAAATTTTTATTTATTAATACATTTTATATAATTTTATAATATATTTAATGTATTAAATTTTATATATTTGTATTTTTTTTTTGTATTTCAATTTATTTTATATTTTAATGTCAAAATACAGAAATTAAATTATAAGAAATAATTTTTATTTATATTTTTTTTTATTTTATATTTATATTTATATTTTTTTATATTTATATTTATATTTATTTTATTTTATTTTATTTTTTAAGATGGATAAAATCATTTTATTATACAAATTATAAAAAACAAAACAAGATATTTATAATAGATGTACTTATAGATACAATCATTAATATTATATTAACAATATTCATATATGAAAATAACATTAAAATTCTATCAAAAATTTAATATTATTAAAAAAATTTTGAAATATTTTATAGTACGCCCGATAATTATTATTTTTCTCCATAATTTATAATAAATAATCATAAAAAAAAAACTTTATTTCATTCTTGTAATACATTATTATTATTTCAATTACATTACGTTTATGTATCATAATATTTTATAATAATTATGAATGGTGGATAATTCCATAATAACTACTTATGATATTTTTTTATTTTTTATACTTTATTATATTGTTTTATTTTTTATTTTATGGCTAACAATTTTATTAATTATTTTTCAAAACAAAATATAACAAAGTGTATTATTAATTATTATTATTATTAATTATTATTATTATTATCAGTTATTATCAGTTATTAATATCAATCCATTATTCATTACTAATTATTAATAATAATAATGATGTAAAAAAAAAAAAAAAAAAAAAAAAAATTTTTTTTGTGTACACCAAAAGATTTACAGATTAAATTTTTTATTTATTTATATTTTATTTATTCATTCATTTATTTTTTAATTTTATTTTTTTTAATTTAATTTATGGAATGAGAAAGAAATATGATAAATTCCAAAAATGGATAAATTTGAATAAAATTTTTTCTGATAATTATTTTTAATTATTTATAATAATAAATAATTGTTTTATATAAATTAAAAAAAATAGAAACAAAATATAATCAAATGTGCATAAATAAATAAATAAATAAATAAATAAATAAATAAATAAATAAATAAATAAATAAATAAATAAATAAATAAATAAATAAATAAATAAATAAATAAATAAATAAATAATAAGTTATAATAATTATGAATAATGATATTTATTTATAAAAAAAAATATAATTATCAAAATATTCATTATTATTGATATGACTGTTTTGTAATTAAAACATATAATAGTTATTTGTAATCGATTAATGTTTGATGTTTTAAAAATTATATTTTTTATAAAATTTTAAAAGTTAAAAAAAAAAAAAGTAATACATAAAAAAAAAAATAAATATTTTTATTATTTATAATAACAAAATGGAATAAAATAAAGTTATGTATAAATAATAATTAAATCATTATTTATTAAATTAAATAAAAATTAAAAAAAAAAAAAGATAAAAATTTAAAATATTAATAAAATATTGAAAAATTGGGATAAATTTTATTTAGTTTTATATATTCTTTTATATTATATCTAAACACAAAAAAAAAAAAAAATAGTGTAATATTATTTTTTAATAATTTTTTAATATAGATAAAATTATTTATTTAATTTTATTATATGAATTATAGAGAGTTAAAGAGAAAAAAAAAGTATAAATATCAAATGAAAGTACATCCATTTTTTGTTCTTCACACAAATTTAAAAATAAAAAATATTAAAAATTAAAAATTAAAAAATATAAATTATTTTAATAATATTAAAATAAATTTTTAAATATTATTATTATTTAAAAAAACAAAACAAAAACAAAACTAAAAAAACTAATTTAATATAAATAAAAAACCAAGCATATTAAACAAAATGAATTTCAAGACTATTCTCAGTGTTGCCGTTTTAGCTTTAGCTGCTGTTAATGCCAGTCCAGTTAATAACATTGAAACTATTAAGAAGCAATGTGAAGATGATGGTTTAGCTACCTTCTACATTAACGATAATGGTGAATACACTTGTCTTCGTCATCATCCAAAGAAGGAAGATTTAGATTACAGAACTTGTTTCTTCACTAATGATAATGATGATGAAGTTGTTTGTGTTGAAGAAGGTTTCAGCAACATTCCAAGTTGTTCTAAGAACAGTGGTGCTACTGATTATGACAAATGTGCTTACAAATTCTTAGAATTTGTTGATGATGGTAGTGATGAATTACCATACCGTATTAGAAAATTCCCAACTCATGAAAAGATTTTCACTCATAACTACGTTATTGACCAAAAGGAATGCAGAGGTCATGATGGTATTGTTCTTTCTTACAAGGCAGCCTTCCAATACATCTGTCTTCAACCAGCTACTCCAAAGAATTCTGTTAGTATTAGTGACAAGGAATGTGTTAGAGTTGATGGTAAGATTTACTGTATTGTCCAAGATAACACTAGCATTGATCACTGTGTTAGACGTGATAAACAATACAGCCATGAAGCCTGTAAGAAAACTCTTGAATTATACAGTAAGGTTAACAATGTCAACATCACTGAATATATTGAAAATTAAAAAGTTATTTTATAATATATATAAAGTAACATAATATATTATTGAAGGAATTTAATTATATCAATAAAATTAATATTTATGAATTATAGATTTTTCATATTTTCCATAGATTTATTAATATTTTATAAAATATTAATATAATATAAAAAATAGAATAATATTAGAACCTTCAATAACATTTTTAATATGCTACCAAAATTTAATATTATTAAATAATTTATAAAAATAAAGTAAAACAAAAGAAAAATAAAATAAAATAATAAAAAAAACAACAAAATAAAATAAAATAAAAAACAATAAATAAAAATAAGACAAATAACAATAAAATTATTAAATAAATAAAAATAATAGAATAGAAAAAAAAAACAACAAAATAAAATAAAAACAAAAATAAAACAATAAAATAAAAACTAAAATAAAACAATAAAATAAAAACTAAAATAAAACAATAAAATAAAAACTAAAATAAAACAATAAAATAAAAACTAAAATAAAACAATAAAAGAAATAAAGATAATAAAATTAAAATAAAATAAAAATAATAAAATTAAAAAATAAAATTAATAATATTAAAAAAAAATAAAAAAATCTTAAATTTAAAAAAAATGTTATAAAATTTTTGTTTTAAAATTTGTGTATTATGTGTTATAAATTTAATCTTAAGTATTTTTTTTTTCTAATAATTGAAATTTAAAAAAAACATTAAAAATATTATATATATAAATAAATAAATATTAATATAAATAAATTATAATTTATTTATATTTTAATTATTATAATATTTTTAGTATATTTTAAATAGTTGCTATTTATAAATCTTTTATTATTGAACTTAATGATTCAAAAAAAAAAAAAAAAAAAAAAAAAAAAAAGACTATATTAAATATCATTCAAAAAAATTACATTATCAAATTATGTATGTAATATATAGTTTAGTTGTGACCAGTGATAACTCTAGTGTAGATAATAGATTTAATAATATTGTTAAGGGTTATAAAAGTAGTAATAATATTAGGATTAATAGTATAAGTAATATAGATATTTTAGGTAATAGAAAAATAGTTAATAGGTATTGAATTTATATTTTTTTAATTAGTGGAAGAGATTATGGTTTTAGTGATAGAATTAACAGTTGTCCATACAAAAAGGAATGGGAATGTTTGTTTAAGTGTCAGACTGAATCTGATACATATTCAAAATCCCTATTCTTGTTGCGATCTGCGGCTCTATTGAATGATATCATGCTTGTTGTCTGTAAAAGACAACATATATTGTTCAATAAAATTTAAAACCAACCTCTCCAGGAACGTCAATTCTGATAACAATTATGTGTTTTTTTTTATGATTCATATATTTTAATATTTAAATTCAATAAAAATGACGTACAAATTGTGTGACATAATAAAAAAATTATAAATGTTACATTAAATTGATATTATTTTTTATAGTTAATAATATCTATAAAAAATAATCAATAAAATTTATTTATTATTTATTATTATATTCAATATACTAATATATATTAATAATATATATTATATATTATTAATTAATAATTACAAATTATTATTAATAATAATGTTGAAATTTAAAGTATGAATTGTGTGCTATTAAAAAAAAAAAAAAATGTTGAAATTGAAAAAAAAAAAAAAAAAATTTTTTTATCTCTAAAATCTTTTAGAGTACAAAAAAATTTTTTATTAATTTAATTTAATTTTGTCATATTTTTTTAGAATTAGAGTAGCATATTCTATTTTATCAAATATAAATAAATTTAATTATTTTTTCTATGTTACATTTCTCTTTTTTTTTTCTTTTTCTGTTATAAATAAAATTAATCATTTAATAATATATTAAAATGTAACATAGAAAAAATAATTAAATTTTATTTATAACAGAAAAAGAAAAAAAAAAGAGAAATCAATGACTAATAATAATAAAAATAAATAAATAAATAAATAAATAAATAAATTAATAAATAAATAAATAAATAAATAAATAAATAAATAATTTATAAATAAATAAATAAATAAATAAATAAATAAATAAATAAATAAATAAATAAATAAATAACTAAGTAAATAAATAAATAAATAAATTAATAAATAAATAAATAACTAACTAACTAAGTAAATAAATAAATAAATAAATAAATAAATAAATAAATAAATAAATAAATAAATAAATAAATAAATAAATAAATAAATAAATAAATAAATAAATAAATAAATAAATAAATAAATAAATTAAAATAAAAACAACTTCATAAGTTAATGCAAAGAAAATAAAAAATAAAAACAACTTAATAAATTAATAACATAGAATGTGTTTTTAATGCTTATTATATTTTATTTGTTAATGAAAATGTGATTTTACATTCAATACAAAATGAAAAAACAATAACAAATATAATAAACAATATAAATATTAATACTTATATAATTGTTTTGTTTTTTTAATTAGAATAAAACAAAACAAATGAAGATAAATAAACTATTAATTTTTAATTGATTAAAGTTTGGTTTTTTTAAAGTAGAATTTTATATATAAAATTTTAAAAAATAAAGAAAAAGTAGAAGAAAAAGGAAGGATTATTTTAAAAGATAATGAGTATTTTTATTATATATATAATAAATGAAATGATATAAAATATAAAAAATATATATATTTTATTTAGTTTTTTTTTATATAAATCAATATAAAAAAATTATACAGAAATTTTGATAGATCAAGATTTAGTATTTAATTGTAATAAAAAAAAATTAAATATTTATAAATTAAAATTTATTATTTTTTAAAATTTTAATAATTAATATATAATAATAAAAAAAAAATATACAAAAAAATTTTTTTTTATATGTTTCATGAATTTTTTAAAAAAAACAAAAACAAAAACAAAATTTTTATTTATTAATACATTTTATATAATTTTATAATATATTTAATGTATTAAATTTTATATATTTGTATTTTTTTTTGTATTTCAATTTATTTTATATTTTAATATCAAAATACAGAAATAAAAATCATAAAAAATTTTTTTATTTATATTTTTTTATTTTATATTTATATTTATATTTATATAAATATTTATATTTATTTTTGATTTATTTTTTAATATGGATAAAATCATTTTATTATACGAATTATAAAAAATAAAAAAGATATTTATAATAGATGTACTTATATCATGAAGATTGTATTAATATTATTCGTATATGAAAATGATAACATTAATATACTACCAAAAATTTATTATTATTAAGCAAATTTATGAAATATTTTATAGTACGCCTGATAATTATTATCTTTCTCCATATCTTACAATAACTTATAATAATCATAAAAAAACTTTATTTCATTCTGGTAATACATTATTATTATTTCAATTACATTACATTCATGTATCATAATATTTTATAATAATTATGAAAAGTGGATAATTCCATAATAACTGCATATGATATTTTTTTTTTTTAATTTTTTTTTATTTTTTTATACTTTATTATATTGTTTTATTTTTTATTTTATGGCTAACAATTTTATTAATTATTTTTCAAAACAAAATATAATAAAGTATATTATTAATTATTAATTATTAATTATTAATTATTATTATTATCAGTTATTATCAGTTATTAATATCAATCCATTATTCATTACTAATTATTAATAATAATAATGATGTAAAAAAAAAAAAAAAAAAAAAAAAAATTTTTTTTGTGTACACCAAAAGATTTACAGATTAAATTTTTTATTTATTTATATTTTATTTATTTATTCATTTATTTTTTAATTTTATTTTTTTTAATTTAATTTATGGAATGAGAAAGAAATATGATAAATACCAAAAATGGATAAATTTGAATAAAATTTTTTCTGATAATTATTTTTAATTATTTTAATAATAAATAATTGTTTTATATAAATTAAAAAAAATAGAAACAAAATATAATCAAATATGCATAAATAAATAAATAAATAAATAAATAAATAAATAAATAAATAAATAAATAAATAAATAAATAAATAAATAAATAAATAAATAAATAAATAAATAAATAAATAATAAACAAATAAGTAATAAATAAATAAATAAATAAATAAATAAATAAATAATAAGTTATAATAATTATGAATAATGATATTTATTTATAAAAAAAAATAAATGTAATTATAAAAATATTCATTATTATTGATATGACTGTTTTGTAATTAAAACATATAATAGTTATTTGTAATCGATTAATTTTTGATGTTTTATAAATTATATTTTTTATAAAATTTTAAAAGATAAAGAAAAAAAAGTAATGCAAAAAAAAAAAAAAAGATAAATATTTTTATTACATATAATAGCAAAATAGAATAAAATAAAGTTATGTATAAATAATAATTAAATCATTATTTATTAAATTAAATAAAAATTAAAAAAAAAAAAAGATAAAAATTTAAAATATTAATAAAATATTGAAAAATTGGGAAAATTTTTATTTAGTTTTTATATATTCTTTTATATTATATAATATTTTATCTAAACACAAAAAAAAAAAAAAAAAAAAAAATAGTGTAATATTATTTTATAATAATTTTTTAATATAGATAAATTTATTTATTTAATTTTGTTATATGTATTATAAAAAGTTAAAGAGAAAAAAAAAAGTATAAATATCAAATGAAAGTACATCCATTTTTTGTTCTTCACACAAATTTAAAAATAAAAAATATTAAAAATTAAAAATTAAAAATATAAATTATTTTAATAATATTAAAATAAATTTTTAAATATTATTATTATTTAAACTAAAAAACTAATTTATTATAAATAAAAAACAAAGCATATTAAACAAAATGAATTTCAAGACTATTCTCAGTGTTGCCGTTTTAGCTTTAGCTGCTGTTAATGCTAGCCCAGTTAATAACATTGAAACTATTAAGAAGCAATGTGAAGATGATGGTTTAGCTACCTTCTACATTAACGATAATGGTGAATACACTTGTCTTCGTCATCATCCAAAGAAGGAAGATTTAGATTACAGAACTTGTTTCTTCACTAATGATAATGATGATGAAGTTGTTTGTGTTGAAGAAGGTTTCAGTAACATTCCAAGTTGTTCTAAGAACAGTGGTGCTACTGATTATGACAAATGTGCTTACAAATTCTTAGAATTTGTTGATGATGGTAGTGATGAATTACCATACCGTATTAGAAAATTCCCAACTCATGAAAAGATTTTCACTCATAACTACGTTATTGACCAAAAGGAATGCAGAGGTCATGATGGTATTGTTCTTTCTTACAAGGCAGCCTTCCAATACATCTGTCTTCAACCAGCTACTCCAAAGAATTCTGTTAGTATTAGTGACAAGGAATGTGTTAGAGTTGATGGTAAGATTTACTGTATTGTCCAAGATAACACTAGCATTGATCACTGTGTTAGACGTGATAAACAATACAGCCATGAAGCCTGTAAGAAAACTCTTGAATTATACAGTAAGGTTAACAATGTCAACATCACTGAATATATTGAAAATTAAAAAGTTATTTTATAATATATAAAGTAACATAATATATTATTGAAGGAATTTAATTATATCAATAAAATTAATATTTATGAATTATAGATTTTTCATATTTTCCATAGATTTATTAATATTTTATAAAATATTAATATAATATAAAAAATAGAATAATATTAGAACCTTCAATAACATTTTTAATATGCTACCAAAATTTAATATTATTAAATAATTTATAAAAATAAAATAAAACAAAAGAAAAATAAAATAATAAAAAAAAAACAACAAAATAAAATAAAATAAAAAACAATAAATAAAAAACAATAAATAAAAATAAGATAAATAACAATAAAATTATTAAAAAAAAATAATAGAATAGAAAAAAAAACAACAAAATAAAATAAAAACTAAAATAAAATAATAAAATAAAAACTAAAATAAAACAATAAAATAAAAACTAAAATAAAACAATAAAAATAAAAACTAAAACAAAATAATAAAAGAAATAAAGATAATATAATTAAAATAAAATAAAAATTAATAATATTAAATAAAAATAAAAAAAAATCTTAAATTTAAAAAAATTATTATGTTTTAAAATTTGTGTTTTATATATTATAAATTTGATATTTAATAATTTTTTCTAATAATTGAAATATAAAAAAAAACAATATATATAGAATAAAATATTATATATATAATATTTGATTAATAAATATTAATATAAATAAATTATAATTTATTTATATTTTAATTATTATACTATTTTATAGTATATTTTAAATAATTGTTATTTATAAATCTTTTATTATTGAACTTAATGTTTCAAAAAATTACATTATCAAATTATGTATGTAACATATATAGTGGTACTGTAATTATTATTATTATTATTATTGTTGTTGTTGTTAATTATACCATTAATGATAAAAAAAATATAAAGTTTTGAAGTTTGATCGGTCCATAATCATACTACATTACATTCATTTATCAATTTTTTTTATTCCATTTTAGATTATAAATGTTACATTAAATTGATATTATTTTTTATAGTTAATAATATCTATAGAAAATAATATCAATAAAATTTATTAATTATTATATTCAATATACTAATATATAATAATAATATATATTATATATTATTAATTAATAATTACTGGTTATTAATAATAATAATGTTGAAATTTAAAGTACGAATTGTGTGCTACAAAAATAAAAAAAATGTTGAAATTGAAAAAAAAAAAAAAAATTTTTTTTATCTCTAAAATCTTTTGGAGTACAAGAAAAATTTTTATTAATTTTTTTTAATTTGTCATATTTTTTTAGAATTAAAATAGAATATTCTATTTTACCAAATATAAAGAAATTTAATTATTTTTTCTATGTTACATTTTAATATATTATTAAATAATTAATTTTATTTATAATAGAAAAAAAAAAAAAAAAAAAGAGAAATCAATGACTAATAATAATAAAAATAAATAAATAAATAAATAAATAAATAAATAAATAAATAAATAAATAAATAAATAAATAAATAAATAATTTATAAATAAATAAATAAATACAGTACAATAAAATAAAAACAACTTCATAAGTTAATGCAAAGAAAATAAAAAATAAAAACAAGTTAATATATTAATAACATAGAACGTGTTTTTAATGCTTATTCTATTTTATTTGTTAATGAAAATGTGATTTTACATTCAATACAAAATGAAAAAACAGTAACAAATAAAATAAGCAATATAAATATTAATACTTAATTATTGTTTTGTTTTTTTTAATTAAAATAAAATAAAACAAAAGAAAATAAATAAACTATTAATTTTTAATTGATTAAAGTTTGTTTTTTTTTTAAAGTAGAATTTTTATATATAAGGTTTTAAGAAATAAAGAAAAAGTAGAAGAAAAAGGAAGGATTATTTTAAAAGATAATGAATATTTTTATTATATATAAAATAAACAAAAAGGAATAAGATATAAAAAAAATATTTATTTTATTTAGTTTTTTTTTATATAAATCAATATAAAAAATTATACAGAAATTTTTGATAGATCAGAACTTATTTATTTAACAATAATAAAAAAATTAAATATTTAAAAATTAAAATTTATTATTATTTAAAATTATAATTATTAATATATAATAAAAAAAAAAGAATAATATACAAAGAAAAAATTTTTTTATATGTTTCATAAATTTTTTAAAAAAAAAAAAACAAAACCAAAATTTTTATTTATTAATACATTTTATATAATTTTATAATATATTTAATGTATTAAATTTTATATAATTGTATTTTTTTGTATTTCATTTATATTATATTTTAATATCAAAATACAGAAATTAAATTATAAGAAATAATTTTATTTATATTTTTTTATTTTGTTGAAATAATAAAATTCAATGACATTTCATTTTACAATAATCACAAAAAAACTTTATTTCATTCTTGTAATACATTACTATTAGTATTATTTTAATTACATTACGTTCATGTATCATAATATTTTATAATAATTATGAATAGTGGATAATTCCATAATATAACTACTTATGATATTTTTTTATTTTTTATACTTTATTATATTGTTTTATTTTTTATTTTATGGCTAACAATTTTATTAATTATTTTTCAAAACAAAGTATATTATTAATTATTATTATTATTAATTATTATTATTATTAATTATTATTATTATTAATTATTATTATTAATTATTATTATTATTATCAGTTATAATCAATTATTAATATTAATCCATTATTAATTACTAATTATTAATAATAATAATGATGTAAAAAAAAAAAAAAAAAAAGAAAAAAAAAATTTTTTTGTACACAAAGATTAAATTTTTTATTTATTTATATTTTATTTATTTATTCCCTCTTCTGAGGTCCTGTACTTTCCAATTTATTGGAATGGTCGGAAGAGGAAGAATGCCTGTCGAGACATGGCGACGTCAATGGCATTGTTACAACTTATGATATTGTACTTGTATCTAAGTTGGGCATTATGCGCAATGATAATGCTTGGTGCAATGATTATTTATATTCACTATTCGGTTAAAGAAGTAGGTAACATTATGCGCAATGATAATGTTAGTAATAAAAAGTACGACTTTTTATTACAATCCATTTTTTTTCTTTGAAATAATTACCTTACACTATTTATGTTATTTAGTTTATATTGCAGTTCTTTTTACAATTAAGTTTTTTATGTTTCTATCAATTCTACACTATTATTCTTATATACAGCACAATCAATACAACACAATAAATACTATACAATACAATTTTTTACATACCAACAATAAAAGTTTTTTTTATTCACTAATACATCATTCACAACGTTAAATTATATATACAACTACACAGTTGAATCTCTTACTTTTACTCTCAACAATATTTCTCAGTCATTTACTATAATTCTTTTCATTGCTAAGTTTTTTTTTTTTTTTATATACTTTTTTATTTTTTAATTATATATTAAAATCATAAAAAAAAAAAAAAAAAAAAAAAAAAAAAAAAAAATTTGCTATTTTCTATTATAATACATTTATATTTTTTTTATTTTATTATTTTTTTTTTTATATAGATTCTTATCAGCCTTATCAAATGGATCATACGAACTATACTAATAAGATTAACTATATCAGACGGGGTATTAGGTGTCATGGTATTGATATCTCAGATACTTATGTTATTTTTATCCGTCGCATTCGTTCTTGGACTCTTCCAAAATTTAGAAATTTTCTTGAGAAGAATTTCCCTGAGTTTAATAATACCATCGTTGCTGTTAAACATTCCTCTCTTCTCAATGATAATTTATATCAAATTAAAACTACAGCTTCTGAGGAGAATATTAATAAATTTATTGATAGTTTCAAATTAATTATTAAAAAATGTTCCATTAACTTTCATCGATGTAGTAGGAAGAATCACAAGCCTTCCTTTGCTCTTATCAGGAGAAAACTTTGCCACTCTAAAAAGAACATTAAGGATATTACTGACTTTTCTGAAATCAACAATTCTTTTACTTCTAAGAACAATTTGAATGAATTTTCCTTTTGTCTTAGTTGGAACACTAACGGGTGGAATAACAAGAAAAGAGATGGTATTCTGTATTTCTTTAGTCTCTTTAAACCGCTATTTGTTTGTTTTCAAGAAACTGGTAATGGTACTAATTCTAGTAATGTTATTCCTTGTAAAATCACTTTACCTAAATATAAATATTTCTGTAAGAGAGCAAATAATACAATTCCTGGTTTGAGAGGTTTATATATCTTTTATAATAGGTCTTTACAGACTTCTATTGAAGATTTTTCTTTGAATTATATTATCTCAGTTACGACATATTCCTTGTGGAACTTCACTAAGTGTTCTATTGGAAATATTTATATACCTCAGAAAGGGCATAGTTTACACCATAAATCTGCTAAAGCAGAAGCTTGTACATGGTTTTCTCTTCACTTACATCATCCTTCTATTCTCCTTGGCGATTTTAACATTAATCTTGAAGATATTCAAAATTGGGTTTCTAATATAAATGGCTGGTATTTATTTCAACTCAATGGTTCTCCTATCTCGTGGGTAAGTGGAAGTCGTTCCTCTGCTATTGACCATGCTATTATTAATGAACCCATGAAAAATCTTCTGTCTTCAGCTTCAATTATTGATTTCTCTCCTATCTCCGATCATAAGCCTCTTCTTGTTTTTGGAAATTATTTTGATGATAATAATACTTTCTCACTCCCTAAAAAACCAGCTCGTTGGAATAGAATCAAATGTCTGGACGAAAGTATTAAAATTGCTACTAGTAATAGATTTAGTATTCTTATGAAGGAATGTACAGATAATTATTATTCTTCTAATGCTATATATGATATGTTTGTATCTACTGCTAATTCTATTGCTGATGAATTGGAAATTGTATCTACTCCTGATATTCATGAATCTATGTTTCATATGTCTCAAAAAATCTTTAACCTTCAGAAACTCAAAGTTAAGGCTTACAAAGATATTAAAAAATTGGGTTCTGTTCGTGCCCTTGATGATTATATTAGACTTATCAATAATTATCAGAAGCTGTGTGATAATATCCACAAGATGTGTAATCACTTTCGTATGCTTGAATATCAACATTGGGTTTCAGTTGGGTGTCAGTTGGCTATTAATAAAGATTCTAGGAATTGGTGGAAATGGATCAAAAAGAATACTAAAATTGGTAAATCATCTAACTTTTCACTTCATCCTATTAAAGATAACGATGACAACATTGTTTATTCTTCTCGTGAACAACTTAACGTTTGGCATGACCATTATGAAAAGTTAGCTTCTGATTCTACTGGTCATAGTTTATATAAACCTTTTTGGTCCAACCCTGCCAACCATAAGTTATATAACTTCAGCAATAATATAGAGTGGGATATTAATGGTGAAATTAGTATTGAGGAAATTCGCTCAGCTATTTCTGATATCCCTAAATTTAAAGCTTCAGGTCCTGATGATGTTCCTATTGAATTTTTTAAAGCTATTTCTACTGATCTTGGAAACTCCGATGACTCTTCTGATATTACTAATTATGGTCTCTCTTTTCTACATTTATTTTACAACCGTATTTGGGATGGTGACTTTCCGGATTTATGGAATACTGCTTGTATTGTTTCTATCCCTAAAAAAGGAGACTTATATGACTGTAATAATTATAGAGGTATATCCCTGATCAATAACTGTATTAAAATTATCTCAAAAATTGTTACTACCAGAATCTCAACATATGCTTACAAGAATAATTTCATTAGACCTGAACAATTTGGTTTTCGTAATAAAGAAGAATGTATCAGTTTATTTGTCTCCATTCGTACTATATGTCAGACCAGACAGAATATGGGAAAAGATACTTATTTGGCTTTTTTAGACCTTAAAAAAGCTTATGATTCAGTTCCTATTTATAATATTCTGAATAAACTTGAATGCTTAGGAATTAGAGGAAAATGTTATAATTTCCTTAAAAACTTATACTTATCTTCCAAAGCTTGTGTGAAACTTGACTCTCAATATTCGGATACTTTCAATATTGAGAAAGGTGTTAGACAGGGTTGTCCCCTCTCTCCTATCTTATTTAACCTTTTCATCAACAATATTTTTCGAGATTGTAACGAATATGGAGTTTGTATTGATAACGAATACTGTTGTGGGGGCCTCTTTGCCGATGATATTGTCCTTTGTGCACCTACTAGAAGTAAACTAAATAAGCTTTTGAAAAAAGTTAATGATTGGGCTAAATTTAACCTTATGGAATTCGGAATTGGTAAATGTGGAACTACGGTTGTAAAAGCAGAAAATTCTAAAGTTAAAGGTGACCCTACCTTTTACCTTGCTGGTCAAATTATTCCAAAAACTAATTGTTATACGTATTTGGGAATTCCTTTTGATAGTGATTTATCTCTTAAACCGATAATTAAATCGACGAATAATAAAGTTAGGAAAGCGCTTTTTTCTGTTAGAGGATTTTTAATTAATCCTTATATGCCTATATCCTTCAAGAAATCAGTTTTTAATTCGGTTGTTGTCAGTCAAGTATCATACGTTGCACCTTTACTTGGATCTAATAAAACTAGAACAAACGGTGCTCAAAGGCTAATTAATAAAGGACTCTCTTGGATTGCAGGTCTTAGGAAGCGCTCTTCCTTCATATCTTTATATAATGTATCTAAAGATCTTAATATTCCTCCTCTTTCTGCCAAATGTGCCATTGCTCAAGATAAATGTTTTAAGAGATGGGCAGACTCTAATTGTATTATTTCCAAGTTAGTTACTATTATTCCGAAGATGAGAAAATACACATGGGCTAAAGAAAGCAGAACTTTATCAAAGAAACTTTCTAAAATTGGCTCTAGAGAAGATATTTTGACTTTTTATTGGAATAGAGATGTCAAAAAAGACTCCGTTAAAGCTGTTACCTATTGTGATAATCACCTTGAATTATCTCGTGATTATTTACATCTTGAACTTGAATACCCTAACTTGGCTTATGGCTTTAATTGGCTCCTCAAAATACGTAGTGGTTATAAATTCAATAGTGAAATTGCTAAAGCCGCTAAACTTGTATCTGACTCTTGCCCTGATTACTGTCCTTGTTGTAAAGGCGGTAGTCAAACCTTCGAACATTGGATTTTAGAATGCCCAACATTCGATCATTGGCGTTCTAAGTTATTTGGCAATCTTGAAACCATTTATTTGTATGTTAATCGAAAACCTTTAGTTAGTTCTGATAATATCAACTTTTCTAATAATTTTAATAATAACTACAATAATAATATTTATGATAATATCTATAATAATAATAGCAGTAGTAATAGTAATATTAATATTAATAGTAATAATAATGGTAATAGCAATGATAATAGTAATATTAATAATGTTAGTAATAGTAATAGTACTAGCTTATCTACATATTTTCTATACAACTACTCTCAATTCATTAATAATTTAACTATCAACAACATTTTTTTTGGTTTTAATTACTTCAACAATTTCTCCTCCTTGGAGAATTCTTCACGAAATAGTACTTTCTTAGTTTCTAATAGTTTTATTCATTATGTTAGTTTAACTTACAACTTAAATAATACTTTCAGTTATAGTATCAACAACAATAATAATAGTTTAAATAATAGTATTAATTATAATAATTTAGTTAGTAATGCTTCAAGTGGGGTAAATTTTCATTCCAACTCGTTGGAATGGAGTAGGGTATATTATTTCCTTCTTGGTGGAAGAGTTAATCATTATAACTTGGGGAAAGAGGAGTGGAACAGTCTTTGTAAGGCGCAACTTAAACCTAGCACCTTTTCGGATGTTCCACTTTTGGTACGTACATCCGCACTTTTACTTAGAATTATGCCTACTGTTAGTGGCCAGATCTGGTCATTATTCAATAGGTATCCCAACAATCTAACCAAGAGCGTCGAAGCTGACAATTCAGTAGGACAAGACAGTAGGTCACACGCATCTAATAATGATAATAACTTTCCAACTTGATTTAATTTAATAATATACACTATACCATATGAAGTAATTATAAATTATTACTATCTATTAAATAATAAATTATTATTCTTTATTAGATTAAGTTTTAATATGTACAATTACTTTATAACATGTACTTTTTAAATTAAATTTAAATAAAGTTTTCATTATTTTATTGCCAAAAAAAAAAAAAAAAAAAAAAAAAAAAAAAATTTATTTATTCATTTATTTTTTAATTTTATTTTTTTTTTTAATTTATGGAATGAGAAAGGAATAGTATAAATACCAAAAATGGATAAATTTGAATAAAATTTTTTTCTGATAATCTTTTTTTAATTATTTATAATAATAAATAATTGTTTTATATAAATTAAAAAAAATAGAAACAAAATATAATCAAATATGCATAAATAATAAACCATAAATAAATAAATAAATAAATAAATAAATAAATAAATAAATAAATAAATAAATAAATAAATAAATAAATAAGTAAATAAATAAATAAATAAATAAATAAATAAATAAGTAAATAAATAAATAAATAAATAAATAAATAAATAAATAAATAAATAAATAAATAAATAAATAAATAAATAAATAAAATATATTTTTAAATATGATTTTTATGTATATTATAATTATCTATATTTATTTATAAAATCAAAGCAAAGCAAAAAAAAAAAAAAAAATAAAATGAAATAAAGTTTCACCAAAATAAAATAATATATAATTTATTAATTAAATTAAATATTAGAAAACAGGAAAATTTTAAATTTAATATTTTAAATAATAATAATATTTTAAATAAAAAAGAAACAAATTTAAAAATTTTTATAAATAAAAAAGTTTTTTCTATATGTTTCATAACTTTTATATACAAAACGATTCTTTTATTAAATAATATATAAAATTTGTTTAGTTTTATATGTTCTTTTATATTATATAATATTATATCTAAACACAAAAATTACAAAAAAAAAAAAAAATAGTGTAATTTTATTTTATAATAATTTTTATATAGAGAAAATTGAATAAATGATTTTATTATTTATATATAAAATAGAATGGTAATAATTTTCTATGATATTTAATATAATACAAAAGTTTAATATTATTAAATAATTTATGAAAAATAAAATAAGATAGAAATAAAAACAACAAAAACATAGAATAAAATAAAAAGTTTTATTAATTTTATATAACTTTTTATCTGTTTTATTAATTTTATATAACTTTTTATTTGTTTTATTAATTTTATATAACAAATAAAAAATTAAATAATGAAATAGAAAGGCTAAATATTAAAACTAAATAATAAGAAATGAAAATAATGAAATCAAAAAGAAAGATTAAAAAGTAAAAAAAAAAAAAACTAAAAAACAAAACAAAAACAAAAACAAAATAAAATTAAAAATATTTATTAAAAAATATTTTGTTTTATGTGATTATTTAAATTGTGTTTTTTTTTTTTTATTATTATTAATATATTCTTTATCTTTTTTATATAATAATATTAATAATAATAGAGTTGAAAGTATAATAATTAAATATTTAATAGAATAAATATTTTTTATATTAGAAAATACTTAAAACTTTAATTAAGAGAATATAAATTAATTAATTATGAATTTATTGTATATTATTATTGTTATTATTTATAAATTAAAACATAATACAATGTATTTACAATTTAAAAAGAATTAATCTTTACATGAATAATTATTTAAAAGCCCAAAAAAAGTCATGCCATTTAAAGACTTATTCTGTGGTACTGCCAATATTATTATTATTATTATTATTTATTACTTTTTATTATTATAATTTGAATTATATTTATTATATTACATTCACTTATTTTTCATTATGGATTATGGAGATTTCATACAATTTTTTTATATTAAATTAATTATATTTATTAATTGGTATTTAATACAAAATATTTATTATTAATTAATTTTAATAATTATTAATATTAAAGGATGTTGAGCTTTAAAAAGAAGTTTTTTTATATATTTTTAAAAAATAAAAAAATAAAAATTTAAATAAAAAATGAAATAAATAAAAAAATAAATAATAAATAAATATAAATAGAAAAAGGAAAAGAAGAGGGCTCTTTTTTTATGATATTAAATTTTTTTATAAATAGTGAATATATTTATTTAATTATTAATTGAAAAAGTACAAAACTTATACAGAAATATATTAAAAATTTTTAAAATTTAAAAAAATAATAAAAATTGGAATAAATTGACTAATTTAAAATATTAAATGAATAATGAAAAAATTTACATAAAGAAAAAAATTTTTTTCTATGTGTTTCAAAACAATTCTTTTATTAAATAATATATTTTATTAATTTTTATTTTTGAATTATAATATTAATATATTATAATAATATTATAATATAAAAATATAAAGAATATAATAAAAAATAGATTAATAAAAGATACTACTGCAATATAATTATATTTTATATTATTATTATTTTTATTTTTTTTTAATATTATTTATTTAATTTTATTATAGAGAGTTAAAGAGAAAAAAAAAAGTATAAATATCAAATGAAAGTACATCCATTTTTTGTTCTTCACACAAATTTAAAAATAAAAAATATTAAAAATTAAAAATTAAAAAATATAAATTATTTTAATAATATTAAAATAAAATTTTAAATATTATTATTATTTAAAAAAAAAATAAAACAAAACAAAACTAAAAAATTAATTTAATATAATATATAAAAAACAAAGCATATTAAACAAAATGAATTTCAAGACTATTTTCAGTATTGTCGCTTTAGCTTTAGCTGCTGTTAGTGCTAGCCCAGTTAATGACATTGAAACTATTAAGAAGCAATGTGAAAGTGATGGTTTAGCTACCTTCTACATTAACGATAATGGTGAATATACTTGTCTTCGTCAACATCCAAAGAAGGAAGATTTAGATTACAGAACTTGTTTCTTCACTAATGATAATGATGATAATGTTGTTTGTGTTGAAGAAGGTTTCAACAACATTCCAAGTTGTTCTAAGAACAGTGGTGCTACTGATTACAGAGAATGTGCTTACAAGTTCTTAGAATTTGTAGATGATGACAGTGGTAAATTACCATACCGTATTAGAAAATTCCCAACTCATGAAAAGATTTTCTACGACAGTTACGTTCTTGACCATAAGGAATGCAGAGGTCATGATGGTATTGTTCTTTCTTACAAGGTTGCTCACCAATACATTTGTCTTCAACCAGCTACTCCAAAGAATTCTGTTAGTATTAGTGACAAGGAATGTGTTAGAGTTAATGGTAAGATTTACTGTGTTGTCCAAGATAACACTAACCTTACTAACTGTATTAGACGTGATAGTCATTACAATCATGAAAGTTGTAAGAAAACTCTTGAATTATACAGTAAGGTTAACAATGTCAACATCACTGAATATATTGATAATTAAAAAGAAAAAGTTATTTTATAATATATATAAAGTAATATAATATATTATTGAAGGGGTTGAATAATTTTAATAAAATTAATATATATTAATTTTGGATTTTTCATAGATTTATTAATATTTTATAAAATATTATTATAAAAAATAGAATAACCTTCAATATTATTTAATATGCTATCAAATTTTAATATTATTAAATAATTTATAAAAAATAAAATAAAAAACTAATAAAAACAAAATAAAAAAATAACAAAATCAAAATTAAAATAAAAAACTAATAAAAACAAAATAAAAAAATAACAAAATCAAAATTAAAATAATAAAAATCAAAATCAAATAATAAAAATCAAAATCAAAATAAAATAAAATAAAAAAAATAAAATAAAATAAAAATAAAATAAATCAAATAGAAAGAAAAATAAAAACAAAATAAAATAAAAAATAAAACAACAAATAAAATAAAATAAAAAATATAAATAGAATAAAAAATAAAAATAAAAATAAAATAAAAATAAAAATAAAAATATAAAAAAGATAATTATTAAAAAAAATGTTTTACGTGTTTATTTATTGTGTTT